>JAUTDX010002908.1:0-50851 GCA_030844895.1 Ambrosia x helenae
TGGCGCAACCAAGTAACTTTAGAACGTTGTTGCCAATACTTGGATTGTTGCTCGAGTAAAGAACCAAGCTCCCCTTTCTTCTCCACAAACGCCCGCGCATCATCTCGGCCGCTCCTCCCCTTCAACACATTCAGCTCCTCCGCACACTTCCTAAGCTTCCCCATAGCACCCCCCGTGCTACCCTCTCTCCAACATCTGTCGACAAGGCATTTGCATCCTTTAGTCTTGGCCGACACATTGTCAAATCGGAACCCCGGTTGCCTCGAAATAGTGACTGCTGAAACGTGAAGAACCAGACAGGAATGGTCCGAATAAACGGTTGGAATATTTTGTACCCATGCATCGCTAAATGTCTCGGTCCACCCCCAGATTACTCAGTACCCGATCAAGTTTCTCGACCATCCATGAATCCGAACCCCTCCCTCTTTCCCATGTAAATTGATTACCTACCATCCCAATGTCTATCAAATTACAATCCAGTACAGCTTCTTTAAACCTATTAATCCATTGCAATGGTCTAGGATTCCCACCTATCTTCTCTTCAAGACTAAGCATGTCATTAAAATCACCCATTACGCACCATGGAACATCACACAGCCGCGCAATATTCCTTAAGCAATCCCACGACTCCTTCCTACGATGATTATTATTTTCTGGAAACCGTAAAACCCTGTAAACCTCCAATCCAAATCTGGACTCTTAATGAGCACATCTATAAAGTTACGTCCATATTTATGAAGTTGCACCTTAACGTTATTCCTCCAAAACAAAGCCAAACCACCCCCCGAGTTAATACTTGGGACATAGAAACTATCATCAAAATGGATCCTATTACAAGCCCTCGCAACCGCCATCCTACCCACTTTTACTTCCATCAAAAAAACCAAATCGGGCACGCATGAAGACACCAAGTCTTCCAGTTCCCGAACTGTCGGTTCCATCCCAGCCCCCGACAGTTCCAGCTTAAGATTTTCATTGCGACCGCGAGCTCCCTCATCGGAGCCCGCCTCATCAGATTGTTGCGTGCCATGTGAACTGAATGCTGCTTTCGAACCACCCTTCTCCATGCGCTTCCTCTTCGGATCCGAGATCGCAACATCCACATTACTATCTTCCTCCATCTGAACATCCATATCTCTACCCCTTCCAATAGCCAACACTTGCCTATTTCCTTCATCTGCGGTATGAGATGACAAAACTGACCCAGTCGGTATGAGGCTGCACCCTTGCTCGTCACGTAACCATCTATCCTCTTCAGTTATCATAAAATTTACGAATGGTAGCTTTTATGGACGGGTCATACATTCGCCTTGGGGTGACATCAGGCAAATATGTAACCGGGCAAGCGTTCTCAGCATGAGTAAAAGCACCGCAAATTAAACAAATCAGAGGCAATCTCTCATACTGAAATTGAATGTTACGTGAGTACCTTCGTTAATACATAATCGCATTCTCCTCTTTAAAAGGTTATTTGTATTGATAATAACTCTAATTCTCAGATAAAGAGGCCTTGAGAATTTAAAGTCATTCGGATCTGCCTCTAAGAACTCCCCAAGAAGCCTCCCACGACCTCGCATATATGTGCGGACACATAGCCTACGGGGACACCAAACACTTGAACCCATATTGGAACCTTTGATACTTCAACGGATTGAGGATCAATCTCAGCTTGGCTTCGGTGTTAATGCAAGGAGACGATTATTGAAGCTCCATGGTGAACCATTCCAAACCTGTTATAATCGTTAATATGATAAAACTTGATGATGAACCGATTACCCGGGCCTATTTTTCTTATATTAACTCCGCACCTCGGCTGCCATAGATTTGATAGCGTTCGATTAAACGCAATTTCGTTAACTGCAGTTTCGAGAACAAAACTGCCACATAGCTAAACTCCTCGCGGGCTTGGGTATTCGGAACCTGGACGGGAAGTTCCTCGGCGTCTTCCAACTCAAGTTGCGCATATCGCTTCCTAAGCGTCTCTGCCGACTGTAAATCGTCCATGATAATCCTACCACCAGACGTAACGCGAAACAAACCGACAAGCTACCGGAGACAAGCAAACAAACAATCGGAATAACTAATGAAGATGGGTTTGGGGATCTATTTATTTAATAAATCGAAAAGCTTCAATAAGAAAAGCAATCATGACCCAAACCGACAAACTGCCGTAGACAAACAAAGCAACCGAAGAGACACGAAACTTGTATAGCAAGACGAAAACCCTCGTTCATAACCGACTTGGAAAGCAAACAAACACGAAACTTTCACAGCCAGACGCAATAGATAAACAGAGATATTCACAGCCAGACGCAATAGCGAAACAGAGATATTCTCCCTTTGTATAAAATTCAATCGATTCATGTCTGACCTTAAGCACTTGATTTGTCAAAGAAAAGCGATAACAAGAACTTACCAATCATAATACTTATGAAGGTGGATTTAGTGATCTACTGATTCAATAAAACAAGAAGCTTGAAGAAGAAAAGCAAACATGGAAAACCGACAAACTGCCGGAGACGAGCAAACCGACTGAAGACATACAAAACTTGTCCAGCAAGACGAGAACTCTAGTTCTTGACCGACATGGTCGCCCTAGAGAGACTTTTTTTATGACTTAGTATGACGATTACGATACATATATATCAGATATGGGTGTAACACGATATTGATATCAAGGTTTTAAAAATCATCTGTTTAATAATCAATTATATCTGGTTCGGTATCATGACAGATAATTAGCTTAATGTTTGCATCCAATCTTGATGACCTAAAATTGTTTTTAATAAATATCATATCATTTGCTTATACCAAAGAATAATAAAACCGTATGCATCATGTGCTTTTATATACGTTTATGTCTCACATAAATGCGTATAGAAACAAATGTGTCGGGTTTATCATGAATATGTAAACACATAACATACACTTTATTATAACCTTAACTTTATTAGCTTTATTGACCTACAAGTATCTAAGAGCATCATCTCTCTCTACTCTCATCTGATCAATTTCCGGCCATATGCGCCATTCGTTTAAATGTATTTCACTCTAATGATTGGGGCACGGTGCTCACGCTCTAGGCCCTACGCCATCTCCATTCTCACCACCATTTGGACCAAACACACTTACTACCGATAACTCATATGCCTATTTAGCTATTTAGTTGTGAATGAGTAGGTTTAAACATGTCATTACATGAAATAGATTAATGTTGTAGTAATAATAATGGTCTTTAAAGAAAAATATTAACCAAACAAAAAGAAAGTGAAATGAAGTTAGGCAACCCCTAGCTAGTTAACTCATAATTTGAGAATATTAACTTATTCTCTATGGAAATACTTTATATTAAAGATCATGTTGCTATCTTCCCACTTTGTTGGGATGGTAGCTAGCCTTTTCAATACGTACTATCAATTCTTGGTGGGTCATGGATTGCTCGTAGTTGAGAACTTTTTAGGGATATATGTACCATTTTCGGGAAAGACACGTGGGTCAAAGGGCGGGCTCAAGTGACTTCACTTAATGTGTATACTCTTGGAACAAATTTAAGTATTTAAAATATAAAAGATTTCTATATCTATGCTCTATGTTATAAGAGGCCGAAGGAAGCAAATGGGGCAAAATTATAATTCATGGTATTATTATGGATTCTCTTTGGTGCATTTGGTTAGCAAGAAACGAGAAGATATTTCAACACAAGGCGATTTCGGGAAGAATTGTTATGACAAATGTTAAAAGGATGTCGTTTTTTTGGTTGAGTCATAGATCGAAGTTTAAGGTTTTGTTTTGGGATATATAGTTGGATTAAAAACCCGTTGTATATGTTGTAGCTTTCCCAAAGGTCCTCGTTTTGAGGGCTTTGTTGGGTGTGTGAATGAAGTTGAATTTTCAAAAAAAAAAAAAATAAATAAATAAATAAAATAAGGGAGCATACGTATTAGCCTTAATCGCAGATAATAATTATGATATGAGGTCACTTTAAGAGAGGAACAATATCTAGTCATGTTATATTTTATTACTTTAGAGTTAACCAATTATATTGAGCTATCCTTGTCATACTTTTAGGCTAGTAAACATATTTGGAGCATTACAATGGCTCAAACGACTCTAAATTGTCACATCATTATACCACGTTAATTCAATCCATTCTAAATCACAACCCTTTCAAACTAACGTTTTTCCTCTAATCATAAATCATTTTTCAGTCACATAAATCAGCCGTGATTTTCGAAACCCGGTGGTACGTTGTACCGTACACCAGTGGTTCACCGATCACCTAGATCTTCGATTCTCGTTTCAATTGAACTGTACTTCAGTGAAATAGGCCTATAATTCGCGAATTCAATCGAGTAGGTCGTCCCTGAAAAGTTAGTTAGGTTCTGTTTTTGCGCTAAGAAAAATTGGCGGGAATTATGTGGAACGGACGTTTCGGTTTGAATCTGATTTACCGATTCTTTTTATTTTTGTAATGTTCCCGTACCTGAGCGAACCGCAATTTTGGTGACTGTGGGATATAGATTGATTCTCTCTGGTCTGTGTTCTATCATAACCATGATTTTGGCTATTAACATTCCGTGTACTGATTTCGTTTGGGTTTTGTGGAAGCAGGAAGCCTTCTCACCCCATTGATTAGTAAGGTGTATGACTCTGTCCTTTACGATCGCCATGCTACATGGCCAAAGATGTTGTCTGGAAAACCGGGGTGCAGAAAATTACAGATCTAACTACTAATCAACAATATCAACTGATGTTGTGTGGATTAAAGTACTTAAACCTCTTTTTCTCAAAATGGCAAGTTCCTAGTGAAAATGCCAAAAACTTGGTGGAAAAAGGAAATTAAATAGACTTTAAGATGAGACACTTTTCAAGTTTTAAATTTATAAAATAAAACGATCAATGTTACCGTTCTAACCCACACAATAGGCAAGTGTATCTATCGAGTGCAGTATAGATATAAGTAAGTGCCGAGTATTGAACCCAAAGACACGACTTCCCCTACTCAGCTTTAAGTTGCTTTAAAATAAAAGTAAAGATAAAAATGAGAAAGATCGAGAATCATTGACGTAGAAACCAATGTCCGAAGAGAAGTGTTGCTTGGGGATCCAACTGACCTTGGGACGGATTAACAGTAATTACTTGATTGAGTGGTGTGTTTCAGTTGCGCACTTTTCCTTAACTTTGAGTTGCGCCATACCGCATTCTCTAGAGGTGAGTGTTATCGCATAACTAGTTTGTGTTCTCGTTTTTAAATCAAGGGTCTCTCGACCTTGTAAGCTCACCTCTCAACAATGAGGGGAGGATCACCCGAGACTGTGTTAACCTAACCCCGAAGAACCCACCTCCCAATGTTGCAATAATAACATCAGACTACTTTAGACTTTTGTGAATAACTTGTCGGCGGCCAGAGCATGGTCGAACTAGCTACCACTTGACCTCATAAAGGAGTCATGGCCAACCAGCTCACGCTCATCCTTTACTAGAATTATTTATCTTTTCAAAAAGTGATTCGCCTATTACTAACTGTGTGGCAGTATAGTAATGAAAGAAGATAAAGACCGTCCGCTTCCAACACGAGTTCACCAAATTCTTGGTTTGCGCCAAAGCTAACACATAGACCATGAAGCTAAGTCGCATGACCAAGTCTTGGCTTATCACTAGGACCAAGTATAAAGACCGTACCGACCCTAAGAGAGATTTTGATAATAGAGGATTAAGCCACAAAGTGTGAGTGTTTCCAGACACATATGGGCTAATCACTACTCGTGGAATTAGGTTAGCTTACAAGTGCATGGGTTGTTACACACCATGAATACACTCATAAGTCCTTCCACTTCTTATCAAAAACACCAACAAGACCAAATACTAAGTGATAGTTTAATTAATTCATCAAACAAAGTTTAAAGTAGAAAGAATTAAACGAGAACACAAAACACCACTCAATAAATAAAAACTATATAATCCATACCAAAGTAGTCTTCACCCTAGCAACACCCAAGAATCCTAGCCAAAGATTGGCATTACAACATGTACACTAAGTTGGGTTTTCAAAGAAAACATAGTTGTGGTTTCTAGAGGATTACAAAGGGTTTTCAAGATGATTTATAGTGATTTCTCTCAAGCTCTCTCTCGTGAAGTGTTTATGAAGTGATCCTAAGCTCCAAAGGTCACTTACAAGACCCTGAGATGGTAGAAATGTGGGGAGAGGTTCGGGTGGAATGGGATGGAAGGGATGAATGAAGGGATGTCTCAAATGAGGGGTGAATGCCTCTATTTATAGGCAAGGAGAGTGTTTAAATATTATTTATAAATAAATCATATTTATTAAATTGAAGCAGACTTGTCTCTTCCTTGTGATTCAAAACCTTGCATGTGGGAGACAAGGTTGTTGTAACATGTACCCTTTGTCCCTTAGAAGCTTGTTCTCCACTCAATATGTGCTATTTTTTCTTCCTTTTTGATTTTTGCTTACAAAAACCTGCGTTTATCTTATAGGAACGATTTAACTATATTTTATAAAGATAAAAGCATAATATATGTGCAAAAAGGAGGATAATTACATATGTAAAACATGTTAAGTTTTCGGCACATCATCAACCACAATAATACTCATACATCAACATCAACACAAAGACAAGACAAATAGCGACAAAAGGTGACCAAAACTCTTATTAACCCAAACCAGAAAACGTACCAAACCAAACCCAAAGATCTCAACAATTACTGAGATCTGTAAACTGATACAAAGTTTGTCAATCAACTGCTGATTAACATGATCAGCTGTTAAAGACTAATAAGGAAAATACAAACAAACTTACAGAAGGATAATACAAGGATACAGACTGAAACCCTAATACAGACGAGAGAGGCTGAGTAAAAGAAAAATAATGAACAACTGAAGAGAGAAAGAGAGAAAGATAAATAGCTTTTTATAGCTCATCTCGAAGCTTCTCAACAACCACAAGAATCAACGAGCCAGATCACTTTAATCCAACGGTTGATATTATACACGAGCCAACTTGCCAACTTGGCCACAAGCCCACTCCATCCTTTCACTAAACCATTCGATAATGAGTCCAAATCTTAAAACACTTAGGGGCTGTTTGGTAGCCTTTTAATCAGCCTATTAACCATTCATCATTCAGCATTCAGACTGTTTGTTTCATCATCTGAATAGAATGGTTAAGTGTTGAACCATTAAGCTAATAAGGGATGCTGAATGATTCAGCCTTTAACCATTCAGAGCCTCTTAACCATTTAGATCATCTTAATGATTCAGCACTTAATCAACCAAACAGCCCCTTAAACAAGCCCATAAGAGCAAACCAACTATTAAGCCCATAAGAGCAAACCAACTATTATTATGTGTTATAATATGTACAATACTTGAATTATAACTTGTGACACGGGGGAGTTACGAGGGAGTTGGTGTTTGAAATCCCCGCTCAAGGTCTAGAGGAACATGAAATTAAAATGATGATTACTGAGAGGAATTGGTTCGTTTTGAAGAGCTTGAAGCCACAGAGGCCTTATCATAACTCCTTAAAACTTCCGTTTGATGCTAACTTTGAGAAGGCCAAGTTTGAAATGGTGAAGTTGAAATTGGGGTTAGTTGAGGTGAAGATAACCAACTTTGAAAGAGAAGAGGTGCAAGTCAAGTTTACAGAGGAAGAAGGAGATGAATAGGTGAAGTTGGACTAGTGGTTGAAGTTGCAAGCATTTGATTTTAAGTTTAGAGCTATGATGAAATTCGGGTTGTCATGTAAACAATTGGATCTATTGAGAAGAAATATCAATAATTCAACCAATCACTAAATGGCACTTAACATAATTGTAGTTTGAATCATTTACTAAAACATTAAGATAACTAGTGGCTTTTGTCTCTCATTATATTATAATTATAATAAATATATTTAACACTCATGAAATTGAATAATAACTTCATTAATGAGCATTGCTAATATCACTACTAATCCTGATTAACCGTTAGTCGGTACCTCACCTACCGACTTACGTCTAACGCTTCTTACAACATTGCTTGCAAGTGCAAGGATACGTGAAATTAAGGTGTAATAAAATTGAATGTTTAAAAAAAAGGAATTTTTACATATTCCCCCCTGCTAAGCCTCCTAATTACATATTTACCCAGCCCTTAAAATCAATTACATATTTCCCCCTGGGAGGAGGAAATATGTAATTGACTTGCTACTTGTGTATGCCTTAGGAGGGGGAAATATGTAATTGACTTTTTAAGTTGGGTAAATATGTAATAAATGAAAAAGAAATCATTTATGAAAATAGACAATCAAGGACCAAATTTGGAAAATTATATTTAGGGGTCAAATAATACCTAAAATTAAATAACATTATTATCTATATATTAAATGTACGACACTTTAATAGTGTCGTACTTCTATAATACGCCGCCACTATTTTTTGTTATTTATTTTTGGTTTTACTATGTGTAAGAGTTAAAGTTTACATAATGGTAATTTAACAAAAGTATTTAAAGAAATCCGTTTACGATTTAAAACTTTGGCCACTAACTTTTAGCTTAACTTTATTTTTTTCTAATTTGACCACCAAATTTTTAGCTTTTAAGATTTAAAACTTTGACCACCAAACTTTTAGCTTTTAGGATTTAAAACTTTGACCACCAAACTTCCAGATTCTAGAATTTCAAACATTGATCACCCAACTTTAGGATTTCAAACTTTGATCATCAAACTTTTAGCTTTTAGCCGCGAGTATTTTTTTGAAGCCCACGCAAGAATAACATTCACTTAATATTATCTTTTATGTTCACGAAACCCTCCACACAACCAGTGGCGAAGCTTGACCCGAAGGTTCGGGGGGTCGGAAGTCACTAGTTTCGGGGGGTCGAAACCCTATATTTCCAAAATTTTCTATACGAATACTATATAATCGGAACTTCTGCACGAAAATTCGGGGGGGGGGGCGCCCATCCCCGCCCCAACTAAGCTGCGCCAGTGCACACAACAGGAGCTTCCACGGCGACGCATAATCTTTAACGTCCACCAAATCCTCAACGCAACAAGAGCTCCCGCCACGAAGCGCGGGTAATAGAATCCTGGTTTATATATTATTTGTGCTACACTTTAATAGTGATCATAGGATAAAATGCGCCTATCTTGACAATTTAACGGTGCTTTTAGTGCTACACTTTAATAGTGATCATAGGATAAAATGCGCCTACGTTGAAATTTTAACGGTGCTTTTAAGGTATTATATTATACTAGCAGGAGCCCGCGCGTTGCGGCGGTGCTGTACAATGTTTGGATGTTGCGTTTGGTCAAATTTATGATTTTCGACCCGATTCGACCTGAAAGTTCAAATTGAATAATATATAACTTGAATTTCTTTTATAAAAAGTACATGTATATAATTTTGTTTATTTAGTTTAGCTCGATTCGAATTAAACATAGATCAAATTGTAATTTAAATAACCTGAATAACCCGAAAACAGTCGCGCTAAACATCCATACTCCACCTATTACTTTTACCTGTTATACTATAGAGATTCAAATCAACTCGATCAAAATTTATCCTCTATTATTGATTAAAAAAGAACATTACGCTGTTACCCGAAAGCATGAGGGGTAAAGTGCATTCTTGCTAGTTGTTTGTTAATCTTCACAAGCTAATTCTAAAAATTATATAACGAACATGCGGGTTTTTTTACGGTTAATTTATTTTAGATAAGACACACAAAATATAGGGGTTTAAAATTGTGAATGGTGTAATATTATACAAACTAATTTTTTGTTTCTTGTTTTTACCTTTTTTTTAACCTTCAACTATTAATCATTAATTTCTTGTTTTTTGTCTTTAATTAATAGAAATTAATAGCAATTAATAGTTGTATTAAATTTGCTTGTCATTCTAATGAAATTACAATTTTACCCTTACGCATAAACATGAAATGACAACTTTACCCGTCCAGCACCCACTATATAGTAGTATAGATTAACGGGAAGTTTAAGAGGATGTGGCAAAAAAACTAAAATATCTAAAGATGTTGGGCTAGGTATTAATACTTGAAAAATTGACATACCCTATGTGTGGTCTAGATCCGCTCACGGTGGGCTCTATTAACCGGAATAATAATTGTATTATTATTAGATAGATATCCTTATTATTAGTGTAGATAATGATACAGAGGAATTGATTTGATTAGATAATGTATAGGTTTCCTAGTACAACTCTAATTGTATGTGTATAAATACATTGTCATCTCAATAATATTATTCATTCAATTCCCAAATACTTTCATGGTATCAGAGCTATTCTAGCTCTATACTAACTCTTTTCCTTCACAGTTGACCACGGTCAACATCCCTTTCTTTTCAAAACCCTAGAATCGTTCCTACCCAATGGCCGACGATAACAAAACTGATTCCCCCTCTGCTTCTGAATCCAAACCCACGGCGCTGCACCCTGTGTACACCGTGACCAACATTCAGAACAAGGTCCGAACCCTAGATGGCACCAAGGTGTCTTACTCTTGCTGGGTTCGTTTGTTTCAGTTGAATGCTCGAGGATATAAGGTTACCGATCACATTGACGGAACCCTACCGCCTCCGGATACCGACCCTTCATATGCAGCTTGGATGGAGGTGGATGCAATTGTTCTTCAGTGGGTCTACGCGACCATCTCTGACGACCTGCTTGCCGAATTATCGAACCCGAATCCACTGCCCTGGACGCCTGGTTACGACTCAAGGACATCTTCCACAGCAACAAAGGTGCTCGTGCTGCTGCCTTGGAGCATGAATTTGTCAACCTCACCCTCAAGTCTATGCCCTCTCTCGATGCCTACTGCCAGAAACTTAAAGATCTGGCCACTCAGCTTAATGACATCGATCATCCAGTCACTCAGAAGCGGCTGGTCCTGCAGCTTGTTCAAGGTCTTCCCGCAGAATACGACACCACGGCATCCATGATTAATCAGCATATACCTTCTTGGGAGGACGCCTGTCACATGTTACGGAACGACACTCAACGCCAACAGGCCCGTGACCTTCTTTCCCCTCCTACCGTCATGGCTGCCACTCAGGATGCTCCTCAGCCCTCTAACAGCCGAGGTGGTGGCCGTGGTGGCCGTGGGGGTGGTCGTGGAAGGGGTCGTCGTGGTGGTGCTTCTCAGACTGCCACCAGGCCTCCTCAGTTTCGTCCGGGTCAGGCGCTTACGTGGCCTTCCCAGCCTGGTCAGCAGCCCTCTTGGCCGATGTGGTGGCCTACTCAGCCCAATCCACCACAGGTTCCTTGGTCGATGCCTCCATGTCCTTACCCAACACAAGCTGGTTGGGTCAGCCCATGGACATACGGCCCCCAGGAAGGTCAGCAACAACAACAACCTCCTATGCAGCAGCAGGCTCCCACCCAGCGACAGCAGAATCCACCAGCCCAACAAAATCAGCAGCAGGCTCATCTCACAGAGATTAATCCATTAGACCCTTCGCATTTGGAAGATGCTTACAAGATCTTAGCGGTTGATGGTGCTGAACCAACTACTGGGCAGTGGTACATGGACATGGGTGCCTCTTCTCACATCACTGGGGTCTCAGGTATGCTCACTACTCCTAATTCTTATTGTCCCATTAATAATATTTTTGTCGGTAATGGCCATCGCGTACCCATCCACGGATCCGGTAACACAACCCTTACCCAATCCACCCGACCCTTGCACCTTAAAAATGTCCTATACTCACCACATATTGTCAAAAACCTAATTTCTGTCAAACAATTTACTAAAGATAACTATGTTTCTGTTGAGTTTGACCGTTTGGTTTTTCTG
Source organism: Ambrosia x helenae (assembly GCA_030844895.1). Classification (NCBI taxonomy): domain Eukaryota; kingdom Viridiplantae; phylum Streptophyta; class Magnoliopsida; order Asterales; family Asteraceae; genus Ambrosia; species Ambrosia x helenae. Next base: position 11,819 of record JAUTDX010002908.1, read on the forward strand.
TGAAGGAATACCCAACTGGCATGATCCTGAGCAGACACAATAGTTCCAGCCCGCTCTATCCTCTCACAAATAATGCTTCCGCCCACTGCTCTCTTAGCTACCAGCTCTCAAGACTTTTGGCATGATCGTCTTGGCCACCCAGGCGTTCATATTATGAATTTTTTTCATTCTAGCAATTTAGTTTCTTGTAATAAATACTCTACTTCAGTACTTTGTCATTCTTGCCAGTTATCAAAACATAAACGTTTGCCTTTTAATCATTCTACTTCAGTTACTTTATTGCCTTTTGATATTGTACATTGTGATTTGTGGACATCTCCAATTGTTAGTAAATCAGGGTATAAGTATTACATGGTTTTAATTGATGATTTTACTAATTTTACATGGGTTTTTCCACTAAAGTATAAATCAGAAACCTTTGCCAAATTTACTCAATTTTATACCTTTGTCCTAACCCAATTTAAACTACCTATTAAGTCGTTTCAATGTGACTTAGGGGGTGAGTTTCAAAATCATCAATTTCAAAACTTTGCCCTCCAAAATGGCATCCAACTTCGGTTTTCATGTCCACATACATCTCAACAGAATGGCAAATCTGAACGCATGATTCGTCGCCTGAACGAAATCATGTTTTGCCTTCTAACTCATGCCTCCTTGCCTTCTAACTTTTGGGTTGAAGCTCTCCACACAGCCACATACTTACACAATATCCTACCCTCACCAAACCGTCATTTTTTCACCCCTTTGGCTTCCTTATACGGTCGCCACCCTGATTATGACCTCTTACGGGTTTTTGGGTGTGCTTGCTACCCAAATCTTTCGGCTACCCGCCCAAACAAATTAACCCTACGGTCTAACCTTTGTGTTTTTTTGGGGTATCCAGCCCACTACCGTGGGTACCGGTGTCTCAATCTTACCACAGGGAAGGTTATCCTTTCCCGACATGTCACCTTTGATGAGTCGGTCTTCCCTTTTTCCACCGCTGAACCTGCCCCACACCATGCCTTTCTGGAGACTGACCTGTCTCCGCTCCTGTCCCCGGCATCCCTTCCAACCTTTTCAACCCAACCAACACAACATTCCCCACCACCCCCCGGATCATCCTACTACGGCCCAACATCCCCCTACCCAAAGCCCAATTCCTCCACAATCGTCTCCGGACCCTACACCACCATCTCCCCCACTACCCACTCCCCCACCGCCTATCACATACCACCGCCGCCCTAAACCAACCACCACAACCACTTCCCAATCCGTCCAGCCCCCTACCTCACACGCTGTTCCCACACCTCAACCAACCCACCCTATGATCACTCGCTCACGAGCGAATAAACCACACATCAACCTTCACTCTTCCACTCCACCTACTATATCCCCATTACCCACCTCTCACCTTACTGCCTTATCGGATCCTAACTGGAATGCAGCCATGAATGATGAATTTAAAGCATTAATGGATAATAATACTTGGGAATTACTTAGCCGTCCTTCTGATGCTCATGTGATTCGTTGTATGTGGCTTTTCCGTCACAAGTTTCGTTCTGATGGTTCTCTGCAGCGTTATAAGGCCAGACTAGTAGTTAATGGGAAATCACAGCAGGTTGGAGTCGATTGTGATGAAACGTTTAGTCCTGTTGTTAAACCAACAACAATTCGGACTGTTCTTAGTCTCGCCATATCTAGTGGTTGGTCCATAAATCAACTTGATGTTAAAAACGCTTTCCTCCATGGTGATCTCAAGGAAACCGTTTATATGCATCAACCTCCGGGTTTTAAGGACCCGACTCGGCCTAACCACGTGTGTCGCCTTCGTAAGTCGTTGTATGGTTTGAAACAGGCGCCACGGGCTTGGTACCAACGGTTTGCTAATTTTATTACTAAGTGTGGGTTTTGCAGCACTCGGAGTGACACGTCACTTTTTGTTTATAAATCTGGAAACATCATGGCTTATCTCCTACTTTACGTCGATGATATTATTCTTACTGCTTCAGATCCTACTTTTCTTCAGCAAATTATTCAGACTTAATCTAAAGAATTTGCAATGAGCGATTTGGGACCATTGCATCAGTTTTTAGGGATCCAGGTCACGAATCAAGCTGGTGGTTTGTTTCTCTCACAGTCATCATACATTGTTGATATTCTTGCTCGGGCAAATATGGCTGATTGCAAACCGTGTGCGACTCCTATTGACACAGCTTCCAAATTAAGTGCTGACTCTGGTCCACCTGTGTCTGATGGCACTTTATACAGGAGTTTAGCTGGTGCCCTGCAATACTTAACAATAACTCGCCCTGATATTGCTTACGCTGTGCAGCAAGTGTGTTTGTTCATGCATGATCCCCGCGAGCCGCATTTTCATCTTCTTAAACGCATCCTACGGTATTTACAAGGCACACGGGATCAGGGTTTGTTCATTCGTCCTTCTCGTTCAGTAAAGTTGACTGCTTATTTGGATGCTGATTGGGGAGGTTGTCCCGACTCCCGTCGCTCCACATCAGGTTATTGTGTCTTTCTTGGTGAGAACCTTGTTTCTTGGTCCTCTAAGCGAAAACCTACGATTTCACACTCCAGTGCTGAGGCTGAATACAGAGGGGTTGCAAATGCTGTCGCCGAAACAAGCTGGATCCGCAATCTTCTTACAGAACTACACATTCCTACTCTTCAGGCAACTATAGTGTATTGTGACAATATCTCGGCTGTATACTTGTCTGACAACCCAGTGCAGCATCAAAGAACAAAGCATGTGGAGCTTGATATACATTTCGTTCGCGAAAAGGTCAAACTTGGTGTGGTTCGCGTTCTCCATGTTCCAGCTGATTTTCAATATGCTGACATCTTTACAAAGGGGCTCCCTCGCCAGCTTTTCCAGCGGTTCAAGTCCAGCCTGTGCATTCAATCTTTTCCTGCTCAGACTGAGGGGGTGTATTAACCGGAATAATAATTGTATTATTATTAGATATATATCCTTATTATTAGTGTAGATAATGATACAGAGGAATTGATTTGATTAGATAATGTATAGGTTTCCTAGTACAACTCTAATTGTATGTGTATAAATACATTGTCATCTCAATAATATTATTCATTCAATTCCCAAATACTTTCAGGCTCAACAATATTGAACTAGGATTTTATTCGGCCGCGCGTTGCGACGGCGTCAATCTGATTTAGAAAATAATTAAGTAATAGCGACCATTTCAAATTCCAAACAAATCCTAAATCAATTTTCACACAAAGGTCACATATAAATAATGAAATGAATGCTAAATAAGGCATACGTATATAATTAGTCTTTTCGTCGTTCCAAACTAACCATTGCCTAAACGCAATGGTTGATTGTTTAATAGTTTTAGACAACATTTACAATCAACAACAATAGCATTTAACATAATAATATGACTATAATTACATCTAATCTTCAATTCTTGCTTTGCTTCGTAACGTGTAGAGCTCGTCCATTGCTACCTACGGCTCCAACTGATTCGTCCCGTCAGCTCTGCTATTTTCTGAGTGATGCGTTGATCATATCCAACAACTTTGCCCACCGTTTTCTTAAGCGCTCTAAGGAGTTGCATTTTACTTGAAATAAGAGAACGGTTTGCTAAAATAAGCTTTTTCCTTTCCGGAGAACACATGTTGAGTAAAGGTGGATTGTTTTCTCTTCGACAGGTGCGCTTTTAATTTGTTTAATAACACTGATATGTTGATAAAAGTTACCTGGTGCTTGAGATTGGTGTTGATCTTCAGCTGCAGTTGATGTGTTGGAGATTGGTGTGGCCTAAAAGGAAGCACGACATATGTACAGGTCAAAGCTAACCATAGTAGTAAGATCCTATTCCAATGCTCCATCCTGTAGCATTTCACAAAATTTCCTAGAAAAGAGTACAAGTGATAAGGTCAGATGCTTACTCTTAGAGCTTTTTATGTCTATAAAATCAAGTTGATTAATGAAAATAGGATAAGCTATAGCAGTAAGTATATGTTTAAATTATAATGGTAGCATTCAAATGGATCAACAGATGCATAAAAATATTCCTTAAAGGGAAAGAGTGAGTCGAGTTGATTTGGTAACGGGTAGAAAATAGTTTATTTCTGTTTTTATAATATAAAAGATATGATTAATTTTTTTTATTAGATCAACTACATAAATAACGAAACAATGAAAAAGTAACCACGATGGATAATTAATTTAAAAATCGGAATGACAAAAAGTGCTTTTATTTTGAAATCTCACTCTTTATAAAAAAACATTACCTGCATGTAGCGAGCAGAAGTTTTTAACCATGTTACGAATCCGTGGTATGCCTTTTTTTATATAAATAGAACCGCTATGTTGCCCAATAACATACCATATGAAAGATATATTACTATAATTAACCCATCGCGCGTTGCGCGATTTCATTAACATCTTAAACATCACAGCGCATAACTACATTGCAGACATGATCATGCATAATCATTCAAAATACTGCAAGTAAATGTTTTACCCTGCAATTGCACAATAAAAGACCTCCTTAAGGATTGTTTATATGGCCATTCAACTACGATTCAAGCATGACATAATTACTGGTCATCTGTGTTGCTGCGGCATATACAAAAAGACATTTAAACATCACCATTCATAACTACATTGCTGGAAATTTGTGTTAAAACCCAACAGAAAAAGAGTGTCATACAACTGTTGCTGCAGTTGGTAAGGCCCAGGATTACGCGACTACAAAAGGAAGTATCAAAAAAACTCTACCAGATTCAGGTTCATTATGCCTGAAGGTAGCTGCGTTTTGTACATACAACTATCATGTGAATCTCAAATTGCTATTGGACTTATTTTACTCTAAGTGAGGTATCTATGACTCGCAACAACTACATGGAAATTGTTTTTTTTAAGTTTGTACGCAAGCATAAAAGATAAAAAAATAGCATCTTACCACAGTGTTTAAGATCTTTCAGTACTTCCGTCGCCAGTCAGTGGCTCCATCACAATCGCCGCCTTGATTAGTTCAAACACTATAATCACAACAAACACATCATTACACACAAACTACCAATTATAACCACAAAAACAATAAAATCATCAAATTCTGAATTATAACAAACTTACTGCGCCTCGCTTCTGATTAAGTTCACTGTTGCAAGATACCATCATATAAATATTGTTGTAAGTCCCTGGAAACATGAACATATTAAAATTCAAGATTAGCAAACAATTATTATCAATTTGACAACCAATTTATTAAAATGCAACTAAAACACAATCCATTTTAATTATCACCAATCTAACTATCAAAATCAGCACTAAAACTTCGGTTACCATGTCACTTTGAAGGCAAACAGAAACATGACCATGACCAGAGCCTCACTCCGGGTTAACACTCCACACGATAAACCTCACCTGCTTGAAAACCACAGGAAAAGGGGATGGAGCTTTCTAGGTTTGTCTTCTGTCTCTGTAACAAATGGTCCATTTATTGATGGGCGAACGACGGGGATTGAACCCGCACGTGGTGGATTCACAATCCACTACCTTGATCCACTTGCCTACATCCGCCGTTCAAATTCGTAAGTTAACTGATTAAAACATAGCTCAATAGAATGGAATTGAACTATTAGTCGTTAACCTTTATACGGGTACCATATGTATACAATTCAAATTCATAAGTTAATTGATTGAAACATACCTCAATAGACCGACCACGAAAATCAACTACCATGAGAAACGACATACAATCAGTGATTGTACCAGAAATGATCACATGAACCCCTTGTTTGGTTTTGGTACCTTACCATCGCTATAACCCCGTTGTCATGTGCCGCTAGTTGCATCCTGTTTCAGAAATGATATCCTCTTTGGATCCAGATTGTTGAGAACAATATTCTGGTTAGCTAGTTCCAAAGCAAGAGATGACAAATCAGCACCTGTACACCAAACAACATAAGAACATGAGTATGAATTAGACCATTAGAACATATTCTTGCCCCATATAGAACCTCAAATATCAAAACAAAATTCAGCATTACCTGTGAGATCCAAACTTTATGTTTTTACAAATCAGACAGTCATACAATTAGCAACTAACAGAAATAGTTTACTTTATTTTATCAGTGACGTATTAAAATAGTTATAACAACTTCAAACAGGAGAAGCCATAAATTTAATCATATTTTAGTTTTTAAAATAACACTACGTCATTACATTTAGCTCAAGGATTGATGTATTTAAATATGTATTCTGCACCAATCATAATTTAGTCATCATAAATTCTGCAACAAAACCACACATGTTTAACCTCATGACTTCCTACGCTCTCTAGACGACTACCATACTAAATTTGTGATATATTGTAACTTTTTTAGCTTGCAAAAGAAAAAGTTTTCACCCTGCATTATATAAGCGAATCTAAATTACAGTACTTTGCATTATATAAGTGAATCAAAATCAGTAAATTACCATCAGGAGTGTCTTCTACAATCTAAATCTTGGTATTCTTCTGTGTTTCTAAAATTGCTTCCTGTAATTGCTGCAATAAACATTCACAAATTAAATTCCCACATCATTACACACATCATAATTCACTAAACTAAACATATATATCAACGTTCAATTTCATAATCACCAACAGGTAATCAAAAATTCCCAAATCAAATATCACTTTTGAACATTGAATTAGCATAAAATAGGATTACCTATAGTTGTCGGTGTTTGTCATCCGATAACCCACATAAACCCTGATTTGTGGAGGCTGGTAAGGCACGTAATTGAGGTCAATTTAGAAACCTAAATCACAGGACGGTGGAGCATAGTAGAAGGAAGAAAGAGGAAACTATACGGGTATCGGTGTTGCGAATTAAGGATCGGTTGAGGGGAAGTTTTTCAAAGAAAGGATGATTCGGTTAAGGATCGGGTGTATAAAGCTAGGAGCAAGGAGGCTTTTCAGCATGTAGACGGATATGGTGGATGAAGGGTTGCGGCGGTAAACAGTGGTCGTAGGTGGCGGAAGGCGACGACGGATGTGGACTGAGTAAGTTGGTTGTGGTTTCCGGTGGAGGTGGTGTGTATAATGGTGGAGTGAGTGGGATGATTCGGTGGTGTTGCAGGAGGGATTGGAAACAGATGAGGGACACGTAGGTAGGTGCGTTGGACAGATGTGCCTGCGTGTCTAATGTTGTTGGTCCAATCACATACCAGGCACCTTGCTGGTAATAAACAAAAAAAAAAATTAAAAATGGCTCCAGGACTCGAACCCAGACACCCCTTATAAGAAAACACCACCCTAACCAACTGGACTGGGAATGTTATTGATATCTTATTCGGACTTAATTATATAAATGCAATGATAAAATGCCTTAAATTCAAAAAACACTATTCAAAGTGGAAGGTTTATTATTATAGTATAATAATATGTTTGAATGTTAGTCTTAATCGGGTAACAATGGGCTCATACGAAGGATCTTGTATATATTTTTTTTTGAAAAGTGAATTTCTTGCTCCTTGTGAGACTTGAACCCAAGACCTCACATTTAAGTGTATTAAAAGGCTTTGCCTTACCACTGGACCACCAACCCCAATGACGGATCTTGTATATATTAATAGATATTTCAATGGTGTCATGGTGCTAACAAAGAGATTTTAGGCTAACATGCACTCAATTAAAATAGAGATTTTAATTGTCTCACATTGTTAACGTGTGTCGGGGCTCTATTTCTAACGTGAACCGAATTTTTTTCCCTTTACCAACCCGTTTGCTTCCCCCCCTTTTTTTACTATAGTTGTAATAGTACTTTCAGTACCAGCACTGATTCATTATAGTAAAAGAATTTTCGTTGATTTATCTTTGAATACTGGTACTGTACCGTAGCGATCATTTTCGGTACAATTACCGGTGCCTATTCGTACGGTTTTGGGGATTAGTAACGATTCGGTACATGTATAGTGATTACGCGTTTCGCGCCAATGCATAAGCTTAAACCGCGTCCCGTAGCAACGCGCGGGTAACAACCACTCTAGTTATATTTAAAAAAGAAAAAAACCATGTGGTCGACTGGTAGCCGCATCCGTTGATTATACGCTGAACATTATTATTATAATTGACCCACGCCTCAGTGTCGTCTTCATTTCAGCAAATCAATGAATAAAATTTGATAATTCATTCATTCTTCATTCATATTTTGATTCCCCTTCTTCACCGTCGTCGTCTGTCAAGTGTCAATATAAAGTATAAACAAACAGAGGGATCCTTCCTCTCTCTCTCACTCTATAGATTATTATTATAATAATTATTATCAACAGAAAGAGAGAGAGAGAGAGAGAGAGAGAGAGAGATGGGAGAGAAGGATGAAGAGGAAGGAAGAATTGTGAAAGGTATCCCTTTGTTTGCTAGAGAACTGATTGCCGGTGGAGTTGCAGGTGGAGTTGCCAAGACTGCTGTTGCTCCTCTTGAGCGTCTCAAGATCTTGTTTCAGGTCCCCCTTTCCCTTTTTCTTTTATTATTATTATTATTATTATTATTATTATTATTATTATTATTATTATTATTATTATTATTATTATTATTTTGTTGCTCCTTCACATTTGAATTAATGTAATGTAATGTAATTAACCATTTGTGTCCCTTTACTGTTGATGTTACATACAGACTAGAAGTGAATTTCACAATATAGGACTGTTACCATCTTTTACAAGGATTGCAAACACAGAAGGCCTACCAGGCTTCTACAGGGGTAATGGTGCTAGTGTTGCAAGGATTGTTCCTTATGCAGCTTTACATTATATGGCATATGAACAATATAGAAGACTACTTAACTACCATTTTCCTGCTATGGGCAATGGGCCTGTTGTTGATCTTGTAGCCGGATCATTATCTGGAGGAACCGCCGTTCTCTTTACATATCCACTTGATTTAGTTAGAACTAAACTGGCCTACCAGGTATACAAGTCATACTCCGTATTACAAGCATTGTTTGACAACTTAAGTAGCGGTAGCAAGATACGCGGTTGGGTAACTGCCTCTGGTTTAAAGGGTTGTTTTTTTAGCATGGTTATAACTTATGATGGGCAAGGTTTGGTTGACCAACTAACATTTTCGCTTAAATTTTTAGTAACTTTAATAAAAACATTGACGGCATTTATCGTGATTACAAAAACTTTATTATTAAAACGACAGTGGACCTCTAGATAAAGCCATTTAGGAGGTTGTACACATTAAAATTAATGTGGGTGACTTTTAACCTGTTTGACTTGCTCACTTGCTCAACTTGTTGTCCATTCTCCTTTAGCTAATTGTTTCATTTGACCTGATTGTGATCGAAACAACCAAATCGACCGGTTCATAAGTCAATGGATCGGTATGCCATCTCGAATAAAAATTGTTGAACTTTTAACTGATAATCAATCTCATATGATAGTACAGGTTGTGGATACTCCTAAATTGAATCTTAAAGGATCCATGATTAGCGAACAAGCATTTAAAGGAATTGGAGATTGTTTTGCGAAAACTTATAAAGAAGCTGGGATGAGAGGCCTTTACCGTGGTGTAGGTATGAATTCATAGTCATTTTGTTCTCATAGTTCTAGTTAGATGTCTAGGGGCTGCAAAATGGGTGGCTTTGGTTGACTTGAAACACTTTTTGTCTAATTGTCTTTTTTAATCAATTAGTTTGTCAACACTATGATTCCAAAAACATTCTGATGAGCTTCATATACATCCTTTTAATAGTTTATAATTTATTAGGGCAATTAGTGTGTAAATATGATGTAACGTAATTTAGAAGGATAGATATGAAGTTTTGAACTTTGGGCGACTTTTGACCCATTTTCTTTATTAGCTACATTTTTGTATGGATTACTTTCATATATATCCTTGCAAAAGTTCCAAATATATATTTCTAAATTGTAAAATATCACCTTTACCCATTCCATAGAGTATAAGATGAATCAGTTGCGAAACCAGTCTTGTTTCACTCAATAAACAAAAATGAGAACAATCTTATTAATATGAATCACCTTAGGCGCATAATGTTTTCTTAAACGCATTGTAATAAGTAACTGGTTTTATTTACTATGGAATAACTAAATGTGATGGTTTTCTTTCTTCTTTCTTAGATTTACTACAGATAAGATACTAATTTATTATTTATAATCTTTATGTTAGCTCCATCACTATACGGAATCTTCCCTTATGCGGGCTTGAAGTTTTACTTCTATGAGGAAATGAAAAGCCATGTCCCTGATGATTACCAAAAGAATATAATAGTCAAACTTGCTTGTGGATCTGTTGCTGGGTTACTTGGTCAAACTTTCACATATCCTTTAGACGTAGTGCGAAGGCAAATGCAGGTAATCTATAAAATCTGGTTTTGTCCGCAGGGCATAAACAAACATCGCAAAATAGAAACAAACTTAACAGTTTTTCATGATTTTAGCAATCAACCTTACTTAGGGCGTGAAATATAAATTATGCTTCTATTTCGTGCAGTTTGCCCTTGTTTATATACCTTATATGTGTGTATATGTATGTATGCAATCATATGGGCAACTCGATTATCAAGATACATCTTGTTTTGACTATCACAGGTTCAGCGGTTACGGGCTACAAACAGCTCAGTTAAAGGAACAATTGGAACTCTTTTTATGATTGTACAAAAGGGAGGATGGAAGCAATTATTTTCAGGACTGAGCATTAATTACCTAAAGGTACCATATTTAAAGGTGAAAAGATGGGTGGGTCAAATGGGTTGGGTAACAGGTCTTAAGGTTGAAAGCGGTTTTTATATAGGGCTGGGTTGACCTTAAGGGGGTATTGAGGATTGCTTATTGAAACTGCTTATCTGATCATTGGACGCGCGATTCACAAACATTGACAAAAAAATCAAGGTTTGATGATTTGGATGGTAATGTGTCAATTTTCAGGCTGTACCATCGGTTGCAATTGGATTTACTGTCTATGATGTTATGAAAGCGTACCTACAGGTCCCGTCACGAGATAAAGCCATTGTGGAAGTTTCCACAAAGAAAAGGGAGCTCCAAACATCAACTTTGTCCTCATCACAATCTGCTTCTTAAAATCCAACATAATCTGGTACTCTAATTCTCATTAATTATAATTAGTAGGTATTCAGGCGATTGACGATTGTACATTTGATTGTTGTGTAACTTAGCCTAGGTTATTTGGTGTATAATTGATAGGTTGAGAATAATGCAGGGTATATGTTACATGTCAAGATCCAAAACAATGTACATAACAATAAGAATTGTAGATCCATTTGTAACATCTATTCATTAAGCAGATTTTAATTCAAGAAAAATGAGCTTAACACTACCCCCTGTTTTTTTGGCGCAGTAGTGGAAATTTGCGATTTTCGTAGATAAATTTAGTCCGGGTTAAGTTCGCCCCCCGCCAATTTGCCACTACCGATCCCCCTGATTGTCGAACCAAGCTTCGCCCTGTTAACATTCATTGTAAATTTGTTAAGAAATATTAATATTTTCCAACTTATATCATAAAAAGGCAACCAAATTTAGTTCACTTTTTATTCAAGTAACTTTTATGCCAAAAAAAGTTTTGACTGCTGAGGTTTTTTCCCTCTTCTTTCTCTCCTTTCTTTCATACATTTCTTTTTAAATTTCATATGTGAAATTTATCCTTTACAATCTAAAAAAATGTCACTTTTACATGTTTCATAGTAAAATAAATATAAAACATAATTACTTATAACAGATTGTGCTTGAATGAATAAACGAATAGGAAAGCGTTATTGTTATAAAGTTTATGATGTTTAAAAATAATTAAAGGCAAAACAACTTGGATCGTTGAAGACGTCAAAACAAAATTTATTTAGTTATGTTGTTTAGATTACAAGTAGTGAGGGAAGGTCATTGATTCTTACCCTAAACGTTTTAATTGTTGAAGTTTTTTTTTTCCTAGGTATCGTATTTTAACTTTTGATTTTGCATCTCACGCGGGGATGCCAATGGCATGTTACATCGTGCACATTTTGTTTAAGGCCAACCATTATCATGTAAAGTTTATTTACTATTTTGTTATATACACGATTTTACCGCTGTAATGTGTGGCCGGGCAAAACCTAATTTGTGATGAATAGGGCCGGCTCTGGGCATGGGCGAGGTGGGCAACAGTTCCATGCCCAGAATACCGGAAGGCCCGAAATTTTTAGAAAAAAAAATATAAATTAAAAAATATATATATTAAAACCTTTAACTTGAAGAGTGAGGAAAGAAGAAACAAAGAAAAAGTGAGGAAGAAACATATTTTTTTCACCGGTGACTGGCAGAAAGCAATGGCAACAATAGTTGTTTGCGTTTGCAAGTTTAAGTGGTGTCATTAGGTGTAAAATGGAGGTAGCCCAAGTCAAATCCCAACCCAATTGAGACTAGAGTTTAGGCTGGGGATTGTTCATAATTCGATTTGGATTCGAAAAATTCAAAATTCGGCTTAGTTTAACTATGTAGAAAAATTCAGAATTCGATTGTTCAGGTTAAATTCGAATTGACCCGTTTAACTATGTAGAAAAAAAAAAACGTTTATCTGTTTCCATTTTACATAGCTAGTCATAATAATGTTAGTTTTGACACACGATAAACAACCGTTGTGTGTTTTAAATAACATTTTTTGTATTTAGTATATGCATTAACAACTTGTATCCAACTTTATTATGTTGTACCTCAAATAAGGTTATGTGTAGTGGTACTCGTTATCTCGGCGTTTTACCCCTATAGCGCCCGGGAACACCGCCCCCCGGGGCGCTATAGGGCGTTTTCCTTGACACACCGCCATGGCCACAACGGCGCCATGTCTCTGACTTCTTTTTTATTATTATTATTATTATTGTTGTTGTTGTTGTTGTTGTTGTGTTTGTGTGTGTGAAGAGGAAGAGAAAGAAGTGAAGAGGAGGAGGAAGAAGAAGAAGTGAAGAAATGAAGAAGAAGTGAAGAAATGAAGAAGAAGAAGAAGTGAAGAAATGAAGAAGAAGAAATGAAGAAGAAGATGATGGAGAAGAAGAAGTAGGTGGGGAATGGGTAGGTGGGGTGGGTTATTATTTTAATTAATATTATTTTTAATAGTAAATCTTATTTTTTTATTATTGTTTTTTAACTTAATAAATTTCTTTTATTATTATTATTATTTTTTTATTATTATTGGGTATTTAATATTCTTATTTAAATAAAAAACAATAATTAACCAATGATTACCCAATCATTTATAACTCCCTCATAACCCCCCTTCCCACTACACCATCTTTTTCCATAACCCCCACATAACCCCCCTTCTATTATTTTTAATATTTTAATACCATAACCCCCCACCACTACACATAATCTAAAAAGACAAACGGAGTTAGACAATTAGATGGAAATAACAACAAACGACAAATGTGATGTTTAAATTTTACTAGTCACCATGTTTAGTGTTGTCATGAAATAATAAAATGGGTTATTAGAGAAATAGTTAAATTTTTAAAACCTTATTATTATTATTTTGATTAGGGCACTCGGGGTGGTCCGTGATGGCCACCCCGTGATCGCGTGATGGCCGCGAAACACCGCCCCACCATGGCTATCACGGTCGCGAAGCAAATAAAATGTGATGGCCATCACGGTTGTGAAGGAATGGATCTCTCTCTCTCTCTCTTTTGTCTTATTATAAATCAGGAGAAAAATAGCCACATGGGGTCTCCATCAAAACCCACCTTTCTTTGTTTTTATTATTAAAAAATAGTGATGGGTCCCACCAAAAGTCACTTTTACTTGGTTTTTTTTTTATTAAAAAATAGTGATTGGTGTGATGGAATGAGGTGTCACAAGGTGATTGGGTGTGATAGTTTTAGTGAACACCAGCATATAGATTTAGTGATGAAATGTGATAGAATGTAATAAAATGAGGTGGCACAAAATGATTGGGTGTGATAAAATGATGACCACCCCATGTGGCCTTAGGTAACCAAAGCTGTTTAGTTTAGTTTAATTTGATCCCAAAAGTGAAAGTTAATTGATACATAGAGGGGCAGAGTGAAAGTTGAAACATACCAACACCCGTGTGTATACAAATAAAATCCCTAATTATTTTCCATCCAGAGACAAACCCTAAATCGGAATAGGAGAGATGAAAGGCGAAGGTACGTACGTGCGTACCTAATTTATGCTCTCGATACGATGAAGTAATTTATGCTAACTTTATACAGGAATTGGCAGAGCGAAGAGCCTCGCGGGCGGTTGATCTTATGAAACTTTTGCCCTGCCTTAGGGATCCCCAGAGTGAACTCCTCTTGCTCAGATCCTGTATGGGGGTCGCTAAGTTGCTTTTTGGTTTGCGGACTTGCCAACCCGCCATGATGGATGAAGCGATATCATGTTTTGACAACGGTCTACGGGAAGCCATCGAAGACATAGTGGTATGTGAGGGTCCGTTCTTTGGTGACCTACAGTGGCGACTGGCATCCTTGCCGATGCGTTTGGGAGGATTAGGGCTCCTCTCAGCAAAAGATGTTGGGGTGTATGCTTTTGTGGCATCGCGAGCTCAGTCTTGGAATCTCCAAGACCACATCTTAAGGAATAGTGGGATTGTCGACATGGACTTGGACTACGTACAGGCCCTCGAAAGGATAAATGACTTTCTCCCAGGTTTTGATATTGGCGGTTTTTTCTAACAAGGACACCGCCCCCCCCCCCCAAAGCCTCAGAAAACTTTGGCGAATGCCCTCTTTGGCAAAATCGCACAGAGCCTGGGTGAAACTTTTGATCTGTCCCCCCGCCAAAAGGCAGTTATCGAATGCTTGCAAAGCCCCCATGCCCAAGATTTTCTGAATGTTATCCCAATCGAAGGTTTGGGCCAAACCATGTCTAGGGTTGAATACAGGCAATTCTTAAATATCGTTTGATGATCCCCATGTACCATGAAGATGAAGTCTGTCCGATTTGCCGTAAGGCATGCTTGGACAAATACGGGGAACACGCGGTTCATTGTAAGGAGTTGCCTGGTTTCAAATACAGGCATGACTGGGTCCGAGACGTTCTTTGGGACATTTTAAGAAGGGCTGGGATCTCAGCCAAAAGGGAGGCTCCTGTGAATTTCCTCTCGGACCCCGCTGATGGGAGATCCACCCTACGTCCAGCAGACCTGCTTGTCTTTGGGTGGGTCGGGGGGAAGCACGCTTGTGTCGACCTAACAGGTGTGTCTCCTCTGGTTGGGTTGAGGGATAGTGGTTTTTTAGCAGCAAGCTGTGCGGAAAGCAGAGGCGAAGAAAGTTGAGAAGCATGCTAAAGCCTGCGAGGAGAACCAACACGTTTTTTGTTCCCCTGGCATTTGATACCTTTGGCTCGTTGGCACCGGAAGCCATCCGTTTCCTAACTAGAGTTCAACGGGTTATTCATGGCAGTGTCTCGACTCCGGGGGGACATGGGTTCGTTTTTAGTAGGTTAGGGTTTGCCATCCAGAAAGGGGTGGCGGCGCAGCTTGTTGCCCGCCTGCCCGCTATCTTGATGTAATTAGCCGCGTTTATGTGTTTTTGAATTTTATAAAAAAAAAATTGGTGTTTTTTGCGTATGTATACTAATAATTTTTTATATGCACAAACCACGCGACGATCTTTGCTTGTACACTGAATAAGTTGACGACTCATATACATACATACATATATGGATAGTTGTTGTAATCTTATTATCTTGTTGATTATTAAGACGCACGCACGCACGATTCATCCTTCCTTGTTTATATAAACTGCTTCTGTTAGTTAGATCATTCATTAATCATGATATTTGCAATCTTGTTCATTATTATCACGTAACCACTCGTCTGCTTTTGTTTATATTTGGTTGGCTCTGATTGGTTGGGTTGGGTTGTAAAACATATTAGGAGGATTGGATTCAATAAGATTTTGTTCAATATTGTTTCTTTCAAAATCCCTTCTTTTGCAGTTTTCACAACTTATATAGGACGGATGCATTCTTTTTTAAACTCACCCGGCTGTGTTGTTTCACTAATCAACATATTTGCATTCTTATTATCTTGTTAATTAATAGGTAGAATTAGAAAAACTCGAGGGACAAGGACAGGGCCGGGCTCTGCATCAGCAGCAGCAACTACTGCTGCATCCGGTAACCACTCGTCTGCTTTTGTTTAGATTTGGTTGGCTCTGATTTGGTTTTGTGCGCTTCGCGCTTTTAAAAACCAAGGATTTCATAACTGGTTCAACTATATAGATGCTGGTTTTGTTAGATCACCAATCAAGATATATGCAATCTTATTATCTTGTTAATTAATAGGTAGAAAAACTCGAGTGACAAGTCCAGGCTCTGCATCAGCAGCAACTAGTGTTGCATCCGGTAACCACTATTGTCTGGTTTGATTTGGTTGTAAAACATATTATTATTATTATTGTTATTGTTATTGTGTTTGAACTGTTTTCGTCAATTGATGGTTTATTTATTTTGTAAAATGAGTCAACTCTTATGCTTATGATTATTAGGTACCACAGCTGAAGGGGAAAGTATGGATTTACCACCACTATGTCTTAGACTATGGGGAGTGGGGCGGTATTGGGTGGGCGGCAAGTGATCCCCGGGCGGGAACACCGTCCCTAGGGGCGGGAAGAGGAGGGGGCGGGAGGGGGGGGGGGGGGTGGGGGAAAGCCGGGCGGTGGGGCTTGGTGGAGGGTGAGGTGGCTTAATTTGGTTGGTGCATTTTTTGAACGTTGGGATTAAAAAAAAGAAAAAAGAAAATGACCGTTATTTTAACGGTAATATTTTTGAAATTTTTTTTTTTCTAAATCTATATATATATAACCCACACTCTTCTACTCAAACCCACACTCTCCTATTTTTATAAAATCCTTTCCAAACAATCTTTTTTTTTAAAATACTTGCAAGATGTCGGACCAAAGTTCCAGTTCGTCTTCGTCGTTTGCTGAACTCGCTTTGGGCTCCTCATCCGATGACGGTGCGGAGTTGATAATGGCTACCGTTCAGACACTCGTTAAAGTTGTAGCGGATGATGATGAAGCGTCCTCGGAACCAAAGCGTAGAAAGTATATACTTCGTGAACGACAAGCCGCAAATGATTTATTGGTACATGATTACTTCTCGCCCGAACCAAGATACGATGAAAAAATTTTTAGGCGGCGTTTTCGTATGAGTCGTAATTTATTTATAAGAATATCAAACGATTTAGAAAATAATTACGAATATTTCCAACAAAGGCCCGATGCGCGTGGTGAGTTGGGATTTACCACGTTTCAAAAGGTCACAGCCGCACTTAGACACTTAGGTTACGGGCAAGGTTCCGACATAATGGACGACTATCTAAAGATGTCGGCCCGAACGGCCAGGGAAACTTTCCACTTTTTTTGTTCGCACGTCATTGAACTATATTTAAAAAAATATTTGAGAAAACCTACGTTTAGTGACGTACAACAACTCTTGGAATTCCACGACGAAAAACATGGTTTTCCTGGTATGCTCGGGAGTTTAGATTGTATGAAATGGGAGTGGGAACTTTGTCCAACTGCATGGCAAGGTCAACACTCAAGTGGATATCATAAAAAGCCTTGTATGATGCTTGAAGCGGTTGCATCACAAGATCTTTGGATTTGGCATGCGTTTTTTGGTGTGCCCGGTTCGAACAACGATATAACTATTCTTAATCAATCCCTAATTTTCAACGATCTTGTAAATGATGTTGGACCGAAAGGAACTTTTTATGTAAACGGGGTAGAATACAAGTACGGGTATCTTCTAACAGATGGAATTTACCCTGATTGGGCCGTTTTCGTAAAATCGTTTACACGGAGGACTACGTTAGACGATAAGAGAACAAAGTTTAACAAAGCTCAAATGGCTGCACGGAAAGACATTGAGCGAGCTTTTGGTGTTTTACAAAAAAGATGGCGCATTTTGTCTATGCCATGTCGAATGCTGGAAAAACCGCAAATAAAAAATGTGATGTATGCATGCATTATTTTACATAACATGATTTTGGAAGACGAAGGGCGTGCAATATGCGAGTATTTTGGTGACGAACCACCATCAAGTCAAGGAAACATTACCGATGAAGAAAGATCGTTAAACATGGAAATCAAAAATACTCAAACACATCACAACCTTCGAGCGGATTTGGTTGAGCATATTTGGACTGTACCAAGACAATACCCATCCGACAGTGATGATTAAAAACATGTTTGATGTATTTGTTTAGTTTATGTATTTTTTTTAGTTGATGTATTTTTTTATTTCATGTTTTTATATTTTTTATTTTGTAGTTTATTATTAATTATTAATGTTTTTTAATTATGTTTTATTAAATTTGTGTTTTTTATTACTTTAATTAAGAAAAAGAAAAAAAAAAGTTTCCACATGTCAATTCCCCCCCACTCTTCCCCCCCTTCCACTCCCCACAATTTTTTTCCCCCCCCACATGGACCCCACAAGTGCCACATGACGATTCCCCCCCTCTCCCCCCCCCCCCCCCCCCCCCTCTAGTCTTAATGACTTTTATGACTTTGATGAAGGTAACACTCAACTGTTTGAGTTGTGAAACTAATAAAGATTACGCTTAAGCTTGAGTTTCATATTCTTGGAAAGCAATGTGATATATAAATATTACACTCAACCTTTTTTTGTCAAAAGTGAGAAAAAGGTATCCGGAGATTGAAATCAACCGACTTGATTCCGTCCTACTCTGGGAGGGAGGTCGCGTAGTTGAGAAAGTATCCGGAGCTGCCATTGTATATTATATGGAAGAGATGCGTTATGAGGAGGAATATGATCGCTCGAAAAGCTTAATATGAAGCCAGGAGATATACCCCAGCATCTCTGCAAATGAAACCTTGAAAGAGGTATGCGTAGGTAGCTGGTATTTGATCTTCTATTTAGTAAAATCAATGACTCTTATGGTTATGATAAGTAACTAACTATATTCTTTTGGTTATTACCAACAATTCATAGGTTGCAAAGCTGAAGTGATACGAGGTTCCTGCTCGGCCCTTTATCAACTGTTTGATTGGTTTGTTTGTGAAACTTGTTAATATTTGAATGTTTTGGACTTGTACTTGGGTATGGAGTATGGACTCTATATGGCCGTTGTTGGTTCATATTAGGATACCCTGTCTCCATTTATCAGAACCATTGTGATTCACTCCCTCCCTTCCCTAATCAGTCGATCACCACCTGCTCCATCATCAAATTGGTGACTTCTATAAACCTTTTTTTTTTTTTTTTTGAACGGCAAATTTCTACTCCTTGTGGGACTTGAACCCATGACCTCCCCTTAAGTGTTCCTAGAAGCTTTGCTTCTATAAACCTATCGTTGTCACAGCAATCAAAGATCCCAAGCAACACCTAAAAATCAAGTATTAAAGCTCAATATTATAACTGATACATGCTTTTTGCGAGCCGATTATATTAGTAATTCAATGATGGTTAAAAAATCCTTGTAGGAACCGTTCACGTATAAAAAAAAAACAATTTATTACTGAATTACAATACAATAAACAAAGGAAAGCAATAAAAGAAATAAAATATGAAACGAGACTGGAATGTGGAAGTTTGGCTGAGGATCGTGTTGGACACGAGACCCTTAAAACAAATTTTGAGTCTTTTATTTTGAACATGTGTGAATGATTTTAGCCGTCTTCGGTTTTTTCACTTCTCCCGTTTGGTCTTGTAAGAGACAAAACGTCATTAACTAAACACACGCCACAAAGTGCGAGATAATCATATTAATTATTAATTATTTTTAATATTTGTTTTTTTAGAAACTTGTACATCCAGTAAAAAGACTAAATTGTCCTTTGAGTTAACATTAATTTTGACGATGTTAGCAAAATGGACGATAAGTGCAAGAAATGTCAAACCTCAAAGTTTCAATTGTAAAAAATAAACTTTTTGGATGAGACTGACAAATGTGACCAAACCTCATGTACAATTTTAACATTTTACTCAAATATTTTTAAACAAATACCTTCAATATTATGAGTTTGAATATTCCTCGACTTCCACAGTTCGGGTACGTCTCAAATAGAGATAATCATTGTGTATGTGTTTCTTCTATGTATGGTGGTTTTGGATACTTTTCCGCTAGCTTGGGTGATAATAATTTTTTTTTTTTGAAACACGTAGTTCAATGGTGAAATTCTAGTTCTAACATGCTGGGCCCAAGGTTGTAGAACTCGCTAGGCGCTAGTCGGCTGGTGGGGTACCGACTAGGGATTAATCAGGATTAATTGGGATTAATCGGATTGGATTTATATATTTATTTTTCCAAATTTATACATATATAATGTTAATTTTATACCTTATATCTATAAATTTTGAAGTTTAGGAGCCAAATATAAACTAGTGAATATGGATGGGGGTTAAATATTAAAATACCTGATCTTAAATAATCATAATCACCTTCATCGTTCACCATACCCCGTTTTTTCCTCCCATTCCTTCTTTCATTGTACGGAACCATAAGACGCAACTAGAGTTTTTGGAGTTTCATCGATTTTGGTTCTAAATCATGGATTGTCATCCAATTTTGAGCTAAAAACTTATTTGATTTGATCGATTTGCTCCAGATTTGACCCGTTCGAATTCATTTTTTGACCTAATTTTGAGTTTTTTAGGTCCGACAAGGACCAATTTGGTCAGACTAATCGGTGATCAATCGCGATTTTTACAACACTGGACCGCCACCGATTAATTTAGTGATTAGCCCAAAATTAATCAGTAAAGTGGGGACTAGCGATTAATCACCGATTAATCGGTGATTAATCGGGATTTTTACAACCTTGGCTGGGCCAGAGATCATTGGCATAATAAAAATTTTGTTAGGACTTTAAAAGAGTTAAAAAGTGTGTATGCTTTTCAATTTTGACTAGCTAGATGAAAACAAACAGAAGTATAATAAACTATAGAGAGTTTTTAACAACATAAAGATGGATCCAATGATAAACAATTAAATTCCATTAAATGGCACATGTTACTTAGACTTTAAAAGCAAGTAATATATTAAATGAAATAGACTAATAGAGGGTTTCGATCGAATACGTTTTGAGAATTCTTTTTTTTTGAACGGCAAAAAACTTTTATTAAAACCACGATGCCACTAGCAAGAAACTAGCGACACTTACACCCAATCGCCCGAAGGCGAAACACCAAAAAACATACAACCGATCGCCTTACACCACAAAAGACAAGCCTAAAATTTTGACACCTAACTTATTTTACAAAGGTCACCAGTGTCACCCACGGATAGATCATATCCACCTGACATCAGCTGTAAGTCTAAGGGAGACATGTTGCATCGAGCTCTTTTTCCTGGCGTCTTCGCATAATTTCCGAACAAGTCAAAACCCTGACAGTCTTTTCTTCTCCTTTTTGGGGTTTTCTTTGAGGCTGAGACAATTATTTTGTCCAGATTGAAAGGATCCGCCATATCACTCGTGTTATCACGAGCCTTCGGTTTGCCATCTCCAATATCTTTCACCCCGCTAACTATCGGCTTCTTGCGCTTACAGGTCTCTTTTAACAAAACTGACCCGCCTTTCCTGGATGTTTGGGCGTTGAAGTAAAAAATTTTCTTGGCCATTTGCTTGGCCAATTCCGGCTCAAAATTATTATCAATATTATCAGTAGTAATATAACTATCTATATTAATATTATTTAAGGTGGTGGCAGACCCATTGAACTCCCCAACCATTGGTTCCCTGTTATCCATACTGTGCCCCACACCATTATTACCTAGTGTACCACAATCTGTCTCCTCATTATTATCATTATTTTCATTTCTATTATTATTATTATTATTATTAATATTAATCTGGTTGGAGGTAGCACCTGGCCCACCTAGATCCCCAATCGGCCCTACTTTCTCTGTCCCAAGAAAGTTGTCTACTGTTTCATCATTGGTACCCATCCTATTGGTCCCCTCCTCTTGACAACCATGCGCCATTAATATTTCACCCACATCCCCATGCAACTTTTCCACCTCCCTCCCATGCAACTCTTGGTCTACCTCCTCCCTGGTTTCACTCGTAACCGGTTGAGTACCTCCGGCAGCCGCTAGAGGTGAAGCAACTACATTCTCAGCCACATCATTAACCGGCGCACTAATAGTAACCTCGGGCTCATCAATAATTAACGGCGTTTCACCGATGTATTCGGGTAACCACCTACCCGACCCTTCCGAGACCCAACAGGGTGTGATTACTCCCTTGCAGGTCACCTTGATAACCTCTTCAATCTTCCTGCCATGGTTCACGACAACGCCAACATAACATCCAGAGAGGTCCGTGTCAGCGACCCCGTTTTCAACTTCTCTAATGACTTCTCCGAACGCTGCACCAATTCTTTCCACGTTCTCTGGGGATATAAGGAGGAGTGGGATTCCAGTGATTTTCAGCCACGTTAACCGTTCAGCACCCAACTGTTGACCCTCCCAGACTGTCGCCTCCGATAACCAGTCACCCCAGATTTTGTTAAGTGTTAAGAACTCATCCACCTTATTAGTCGACTGAAGCGATATAATGACTTTCAGACCGCCCAAATATCTTACCTCCATTCTAATATTCTTCACCACTTTCAGGCCATGATGGAGGTTGCATAACCTGTAGTAGTTCTTAGCACGACAAATTACCGAAGTACCCAACCAAGCTTCCGGTGGGGCGTTCCCCGTCTGCTCAAGGTGAAACATTTTGATGTCCTTTCTACCGGTCAAGGTCTCCTTGAAGGACTGGTCTGACCCGAAACCTTTATAGACCCCAGCCCCAATATCGTGCCCATTACACAGATCATTCTTCCACTCGTTCGGCCTAACCGTTTCCACCTTTTTGCCTTGCCTGACCGCTTTCCGAGCCATACTATCTTCCTTACTGAACCGAGCTACTCTTGCAAATACCTTCCTCCCGAATGGTCTCAAGTTGCTTAGAGCTTTCGCCATCTTGTCTGGATCCCTGACGTCTGCAAATCTCACAAACGCGAAATTCTTACCGAACTTGTCTCGCTTCCTAGCCACGTACACATCGACCAACTTCCCACAGCAGCCGCAGACCCCCTTCAGTTCATCAGTAGTAATGCCGTCCGGGAGATTAGAGATGAAGAACGAAATAGATTGCCCTTGTTCCTCACCTGAAACCTCCGGAGGGATCTCACCCTCTTCGACTTCCATTCGGGAACACTCCTTATGGTAGACTCATGAGCTGATATGGTTGCTGACGGCTGAGAGGGAAAAGGGAGAAGGAGACGCGGAGGAGGGAAGAAGGAAGGAGGAGACGCTGACCGGCTCTGTTAATTACACCAATATCTAGAGGAGCACTCTTTTCCTTTTAAAAAAGCAAATGGATGAAAAATGTAATTACGTTTTGAGAATTCTAAAATAAAAAATAGGATGTTTGTAAACTTTTAAATTGATATCTTTTATAAATATACTTGAAATGATAATTATAAAAATCTTTCTTTATAAAATATACAATTGTTTTATACAGTTTGGTGAATGCTGGTCCATTTATGTTCTCCGAAAAAGGAAGGGTCATGACTAACGACCCACCACTCACGTGATGAACACCACTTTAAATGCCTAAGAGTAAGGTGTTGTTTGTTTTTTCAAAGGTAAAATGTCTGCAATCGACAGTCGTGGGACCACATTTGCAATAGAAGAGATGGACTTAACATCTGCAGTCTGCAAGAAGAAGACTATTTGTTTTTTAACGTTTGTAGACTGCTAAAATAAACTGGTAGTGGTGTACGGACGGTGATGGTGGACGGGTGGTGGTGGACGGTGGGTGGTGATGGTGGTGGACAGTGGACGGTGGTGGTGGACGCTGGGTGGTGATGGATGGTGGTGGACGGTGGTGGGTAACCCGCTGTAGACCTTAGAAGATCTTAGAAGTGACTGGGCCAAGTTTGCCTCAAGAAAAGCTCGCGCAGATGCCTTTTAAAGAAACGTCTTCGAAAAAACAAACAATCTACTGATGACAATGTCTGCAGGTGGTCTGTGTGGCGTAGACAGAAGAGCCTTCCAGAATTTGTAAGAAGAATGGAAGTTGTTTGCATACTTCATGCGTGTATTGTAGATACTTAGGGGCTGTTTGGTAGCCTCTTAATCAGCCTCTTAACCATTCAGTTCTGAATCATTCAGCATTCAGACTGTTTGTTTCAACATCTGAATGGAATGGTTAAGTGCTGAACCATTAAGCTAATAAGGGATGCTGAATGATTCAGCTCTTAACCATTCAGATCATCTTAATGATTCAGCACTTAATCAACCAAACAGCCCCTTAATTGAGTGTAAACGGAGTGAGCCGTGTTAATTAAGTATGAACACGAGTTTACTTATTTAACCCAAGAGAGTTTGATCTCGACTCATTTAGAGGTTTAACTATTTTATGTTGCATATATAATATTTTTGTATTATAAATTTTGGATGCACCATAATATATTATTTAATTACTTTTATCATAAATTTATACAAAATAGTTATTATGTAAAGAAATATTACAACTATAAAATAAAAGTAGTTATATAAATAATAGTTTTTATTTAAGTTCGTGAACCTTTTAAAGTTTGATATATGAAATTCATGCTTTGTGACTTATTTATTACATGAGGTTCAATATAAGCTCTTAGACTTTTAAGCTCGATCCAATTCATGTTCTGTACTGAGCGTTTATACACTGAACGTATGTTTTCATGGTACCTGAACGATGAGACGATTATTGGTGATGCTACTGAAGTTGTTAAAGCTTTAGACATTATTCGGCTAGAGGGGCCATCCTTGGGGCTTCAACTTAATATTAAGAAAACAGAAATAGCGGGGTTGTCGGCGCAGACTTGGACTACCAGCAGGCCCTCGAAAAGCTAAATGACTATCCCCCAGGTTTTGATATTGGCGGTTTTTCTAACAAGGACACCCCCCAAAGCCTCATAAAACTTTGGCGAATGCCCTTTTTGGCAAAATCGCTCAGAGCTTGGGTGAAATTTTTGGTCTGTTCTCCCGGCAGAGGGCAGTTATTGAATGCTTGCAAAGCCCCCACGCCCAAGATTTCCTGACTGTTACCCCGATCGAAGGTCTGGGCCAAAGCATATCCGTTATTGAATACAGGGCCATTCTTAAATATCGTTTGATGATCCCCATGTACAAGGAGGATGAAATCTGTCCAATTTGCCGTAAGGCCTGCTTGGATGAATACGGGGAACATGCAGTCCATTGTAAGGAGTTACACGGTTTCAAATATCGGCATGATTGGGTTCGAGATATTCTATGGGACATTTTAAGACAGGCTGGGATCTCAGCCAAGAAGGAGGCCCCTGTGAACTTCCTCTCGGATCCAGCAGAAGGGAGATCCACCCTATGACCAGTAGATCTCCTTGTCTTTGGGCGGACAGGGGGGAAGCATGCTTGTGTTGACTTGACGGGTGTATCTCCTCTAGTTGGGTTGAGGGATAGTGGCTTTGTAGCAGGGCAAGCGGTGCGGAAAGCAGAGGCAAAGAAGATAGAAAAACATGCAAAAGTCTGCGAGGAGAACCAACACGTTTTTGTACCCTTGGCCTTTGATACTTTTGGCTCATTGGCACCAGAGGCTACCCGTTTCCAGACCAGGGTCCAGCGGGTTATTCATAGTAGTGTCTCGGCTTCGGATGGACATGGTTACGTTTTTAGTAGATTATGATTTGCTATTCAGAAAGGGGTGGCGGCGCAGCTTCTTGTCCGCTACCCGCTATATTAATGTAATTTTCTTAATTATAGAATAATATTAAAATACTATGAAATTTTTTTTTACAAACTAAACAATTCTAGTGTCCAAGATTTAAAGCAACCTGTAAAGCTCATTAATTTTGGTATAATGATTGTTCTAGGGAATGGAGCTCATTAAATGTGTCTTCAAACAACTTTTCATAAATAGTGATGGGTAACGCTACACCCTCAAAATTATTTGTAGAAATATCTATATGTCACATATAGGACTATACGCGATGTATAGGTATGTGCATAAACTCTCACACATCATTAATGCACATTAGTCACGAATTTTGTCAGACCTATATACCACGTAACGTGACGTATCAGGAGAGAGGGTGTGTTAATAAAAGTTAAGAATGTAAGAATTAAATATAGTAAAATAAAGAGAGAGGGCTCCAACTCTATCTACCATTGACCCAATAATTTTGGTATTATACAGAGATGTGGGTCACCCCTGTCATTACTTTAAACACCAATGTTTTGTTTTGTTTTGCTCTTTTTTCTTCTGGTACCCTTTTGGCTCTTCTCTTTTGTTGTTTTCACACAAAAACCCTGTTGTGCAAATAATGTGATCCGATTGCCTTTGCAGGCTTTCTTTGTTTCCTTTCCATCATGCTTTTGTTGTGAACTCTTCACTAAAAGATACCTTTTTCGGCTCTGATTTTGTGTAAAAAGTCTCCACATTTTCTTGTTTTCATCATTAAAAAGCTAAACCAAGTTGATGATTGTAAGTTTTTAACATATTTGCAAAGTGGGTGTCTTTTCTTTTAGCTAAATCTTGCTGCTTTTTTTCTTATTTTCTTGAAAAATGATGAACACAGATTTGAACACATTGGGGGCCTTGCATTTTGAGTAAATCTTGTTGTTTTGGGCTCACATTGTGAAAGTATATTATTTTTTTGGTTGGTTTTATTGAAAAAAAATGATGAAGAGACAAAAGAGTGGTAGAGGTAAAGATCATGTAGGAGAAAGAGTTGTGCTTGTTGCTGTGAAAGCATCAAGAGAAATTTCAAGACATGCTTTGATTTGGGCTTTGACCCATGTGGTTCAGCCTGGTGATTGTGCTAAGTTGCTGCTGGTCATCCCTGCTCACACTTCAAGTAATCCATTTTATGCCCATTTTATGTGTTTATGTTTCTATTTTAGGATTCATAAGTTCTCTTTGATCTTGTTTTGTATGTTTGACTTTTTAGGGCTTAAGTGTATTTACATTTATGAGTTTATGATATACTGTCACGTTTGTAAGTCCACTGAAACAAGTTAGAAGGTTTAGGATTCAAATGGTTCAGTGTTGATGGTTTATCGTTCCGACCCATAGTTTAGAACTTGATCCGGCCTGAACCGGATGCTTAGCCTTTTCTATTTGGAGTGTGGATTTGTGTTACATGTATTGTATTATATTCATGAATAATCCATCAATTTAAAAGATCTAATACAATCTAAGACCATTCTTATGGGCCGCAAGCGAGCAGACGCCAGCCAACGACTTCACTTTCAAGTAACCCTATCGCCTGTGCTCACTTGACGCCGTTGTGGCTAGGGGTGAGCACCGGTGCGACCTGTGCTCACTTTCTCCCGTTAACGCACGCAAGCACCATCGCGTGTGCTCGCGCCAGGGCTGTTGTGGCTGGAGGTGAGCACCGAACTGAAACCTTGCTCGCGGCTCACAACGCACAATCTAATGATTTTAAGAAAAAAAGGATAATAAAATTGTAGTTCAAACTCTCGGCCGGCCAGCACCCAATCCGAACGGTTTGGTTTGCCATTTCCTAAAACGTTAGTTAGCGATTCTATCTATAGTTTCGTCCAAGCTGGCCGAATTGGATCGTGAACACCTCTAGTGTCAACGACTGCAAAATGCAAATCACATTTTTGATTTTCTTTATTGACATGGTCTTTTGTGGAATTTAAGTTCATCATCAAGTTTGATTCTAAATTACATTTTTGGTAGTTACAAAATCAAATTTTATCAATGAAGGGGTTGTTATTGTCCAAATCTATGAACTAAATGGTAATGTTGACTTTTTTTAGGTCATAAGTTATGGAAATCTCTTCAGGGTGATGTTGGGGATCAAAAGAAGATATCACTGAATCATGCTCTCAAATGATGCTACAATTACATAATATATATGATTCGGACAAGGTGAGTCTTTTCTCTTGCTGCCTTTGGAAATTTATGTTTTATTTTCAACTGAATTTGCATTAATTTTATGGTTTCTGATAGATAAAGATGAAGATCAAGGTCATTTCCGGCACTACACATGGAGTGGTGGCTGCTGAAGCAAAGAAAACCCGAACACAGTGGGTTGTTTTGGATAAGTACATTTACTACATTATTGCAAAATGATAGATAAACACATGTTTTAAAGATAATGGATATATTTGATCTCGACGACTTATCATCCGTTAATGGGTTGGTTAGACACTCTTTTATGTATAAATGATTTCTGGTTGCAGGAACTTGAAGAAGGAGGCAAGAGCATGCATCGATGATCTAGAATGCAATGTCGTCGTGATAAAAAAATCTGGGCCAAAAGTACTTCGCCTGAATTTAGTTGGATCACCAACAAAACAAGTCGAAAATGCTGATACTTGTTTAGAAACACCAGCAGATTGTTTAAAAGAAAATGAAACCATTTGGGATACAACCAAAGTCCCAAATGTAACCCCTGTAAGCAGCCCCGAACACTCGTCTTTCACCACTACCGACCGCAACACTTCTTCGTTATCAAGTTTAGATCTAGACTTTTCTCCGTTTTTGGTAGCGGATCATGATTGGGACACGAAGAAACACACGTTTCATCACGAATCTGATACAGATTCCGACCGTGAAAACATTAGTTCCTCGCCTTTAACAAGCTTATGCTCACCATGGATGGACGACGTAAATCCAATTACTGATGCATTACGCGTAAAATTCTCTGAACTTGACCACAGACTCGAAAAGCCAGCCAAACATGTGAGGGAGATGGTTCCATTAACGAGACATCTGCAGCATAAGTCTCCGCCGCTTTGTTCTATCTGTCAGCATAAAGGACCGGTGTTCGGAGCACCACCAAAATGGTTCAGTTTTAATGAGCTTGAAGATGCTACAGATGGGTTTTCAGAAGCTAACTTCTTGGCAGAAGGTGGGTTTGGGTCTGTACACCGAGGGGTTCTGAAAGACGGTCGAATGGTTGCTGTTAAACAGCATAAACTAGCTAGTTATCAAGGGGATAACGAGTTTTTTGCAGAAGTTGAGGTTTTAAGCTGCGCACAGCATCGTAACGTTGTGATGCTGATAGGATTTTGTGTCGAGGATGGCCGACGGTTGCTTGTGTATGAATATGTTTGCAACGGTTCGCTAGATTCTCACCTCTATGGTACATGTTTCTCCTTTAAGATATCGACATTCAAATGAAACAAAATCGATAAAAGAAGGTTGACTTTTTGTTTGCAGGGCAGAATCACGGGCAATTGGAATGGTCTGCCCGTCTAAAGATTGCAATCGGAGCTGCTCGAGGGTTAAGATACCTTCATGAAGAATGTAGAGTGGGCTGCATTGTTCATCGCGATATGCGTCCAAATAACATTCTCCTAACTCATGATTTTGAAGTTTTGGTATGTTCAATGTTACTCAGTTTCCACTTTCCATTAACATTTTGACTTTTAAAGTCAACCCTGATCAAGATCTCGTTTCGAAATTTGTATACAGGTTGGAGATTTTGGATTGGCAAGGTGGCAACCTGACGGTGAAACTAGTGTGGAAACTAGATTAATTGGAACGTTCGGGTAATCACTGTTGAAACTTGATGTGTTTTGATTGTTATAATTGAGAGAATAATCGGTTATGGAGGGAAAAAGGATATAGAAAATTTAGAGGGAAAATGTAAGTTAGTTATTGAAACTTAACATACATACACACATATTTACAATCTGTTTTCGGCCTATTTATACATTCCCAATGGGTATGACCGAACCAACATGTCCCTCTAACAACCCTATAACCGTTGGCTTTGACTTGTGACACACCGGTCAACTTATTTAATATCTATACTTAGGATATCTAACATAATATTGTTTCCTAACATATGTACAGACTTATATTAACATACGTTTCTGATTTAAATCAAGATTATCTTTCTAACATTCTTGCCCCTAATCTTGATTTAATATGAACTTGAATCTTCACTTGACGATGTTCGGGATCTTTTCTTCGGTGGGAGGTCTTGATCATCGTACTCGGCTTTCTTCTTCTTGTGATCAAAGTCTTCTTCCTTGACTTCTACTACCATTTCTCTTCCTTTATATTTCAAATGATACCATTCCATCATCTCTAGGTATCGAACATAGACTTGTCTCAAAGTCGTTGCAATCTCTTCTTTTGTTACTAGGCTTGGTAGTCCTCTCCCGTATCCCATCGACATAGCAATCACTGCCCAATTGTCGTTATTCGTCACCTTATCGTATCCTCCGAATACTTGCACCTTTGTATAGAGATCTAGTAGATTGATAGGATAGCCGTATCCATCTCTAGGGGGCATGGGTGCCTTGATTGATATTTTTAGGAAATCATACATAAACCACTCGATGGTTCTTTCAAATTCTAGTTCGAATTTCCTTCGATATCTCTCAACCATTGTCGTGATATGGATCAAGTCCATAAACACAACACAGTCGTTTAGTCTTGTGCCGTTTGTTGGATACATAACCGGTCCTTTTTCCATGAACTCTTCGGCATCATCTCTCTTGATTGAGAAGGTTTCAAAGTTTCTGAATACCGATGCCCTTTCCTTTTCCAAATCGCTGAGTTCTTGTTCCTTTCCGGTTTCGAAGACAACTTTCTTGCCTTTACGTTTCTGCTTGTCTGCGTTCCAATCCTGCGCTTCATATGCGCCTCTTGTATCCTTTTCCTGCACAATATTTTTCCTTTCGGGACATTTTACCGTAAAATGATCATCACCATCACAAATTCTACACGTGATTAACTTTCTTGTTTTCTGGATAATTGGCCTTCGGATGTAGCATACATCTCCTTCAAATTCAATTTCTAGGCCTTCACTTGTGAGTTTTTCAATACTCAAAACATTTCTTCTAAGAGTGGGTACATAAAAAACGGATTTGATTTTATGTAATTGGTTTCCACTCGTGATGATCACCATACCTTTGCCTCTAAAATATTCTTTCCTATACCCGGTTGGATATGCTTCGATGCCGTGAGATTTGCTAAATAGCGTGAACAGGTTTTTGTTTCCACATCCATGTTCCTTTCGCGTGAGACTTGCAAACCAAATGTCGTCCCAACCCTTTTCATCGGTCCTTTTACCATAAATTCCGTCTTTCCCATCTTTCTTGGGCATTCTCTTCTAAAGTGAAACGGTTGTTTGCATTTACTGCAACACATTGTGGGCGGATATTCGGGAACATCCCTTTCGGCCTTTACTTGCCTATTAAATTCTTCTTGGGCCCTTGACAACTTTCTTTCTTGGATCATTGATGAAGATCCGATGTTAAACTCCGAGAATTTGACGTCGAGAGGGTTCTCACAACCCTTTAAGTCCACTGCTTCTTCGGCTTGACTTCTGCGATCCACACGATCGGTAGAACAACTAGGAAATAACGCACACTCGTCTTTTCTTCCTATTGTACCAACGTCTTCTGATTCTTGGTTAACATCAAATATACCACAGGTCTTGAATCTAGGCTCTGATGCCATGTTGAAACTTGATGTGTTTTGATTGTTATAATTGAGAGAATAATCGGTTATGGAGGGAAAAAGGATATAGAAAATTTAGAGGGAAAATGTAAGTTAGTTATTGAAACTTAACATACATACACACATATTTACAATCTGTTTTCGGCCTATTTATACATTCCCAATGGGTATGACCGAACCAACATGTCCCTCTAACAACCCTATAACCGTTGGCTTTGACTTGTGACACACCGGTCAACTTATTTAATATCTATACTTAGGATATCTAACATAATATTGTTTCCTAACATATGTACAGACTTATATTAACATACGTTTCTGATTTAAATCAAGATTATCTTTCTAACAATCACACTATTTATAGTTAGTTAGACACACATTAATAGTTGCAGGTAGATGTCACAATACAGGTGGGTCGGGTTAAGGGTTAAGTTTGTTTGCCAAAATGTTTTTGTAGGTACCTGGCGCCAGAATACGCTCAAAGTGGTGAAATCACTGAAAAGGCGGATGTGTATTCATTCGGGGTTGTGTTGGTTGAGCTTATAACAGGACGAAAAGCAGTTGATATAAACCGGCCAAAGGGCCAACAATATCTTACCGAATGGGTATGATTTTGAAGCCCATTTGTTCGCCTTTCCTGTTTTTATGGGGGTGCTAAATTTGTTAGATTGTACCGTTTATGACCCGAGTATGTTTTGGGCCGTTATCCACCTGCCATTTTGCCTCTAATTATTGTGTACTTTGGTAAACAGGCGCGGCCATTGCTGGAGGAGACTGCCATTGCTGAGTTGATTGACCCACGGCTTAGAGACAATTACTCGGAACGAGAGGTTCGATGCATGTCACATTGTGCGTGGTTGTGCATCGCACGTGACCCAAATTCTAGACCTCGAATGTCTCAGGTATGTATGTACACATACCGAACCCACTTTTATTTTGTATGCTTATTCATTATCTCTAGTGACCGTTTCGTGTTTTTCGGGAAACAGGTTCTATGGATGTTGGAAAACAATGATATTATCAAGTGAACAATACGTACTCCGGTGTGATCGGCAACCATTTTTAGGCTAGACAGTTGCCGGAGGAGTAGTGTTTGGTATGCAGAGTCCGTGGATAGTGAAAATATAAATCGTTTATTCATTTAGGGGAATATGTGTACAGTTGTACATATACATTTATATACACAAGTAAAAGTATTTAATTTATATGCATTATATAGTCATGTTTAAAACTTTAGATGTTACTGGTGAAATGTATTATATGTCACATGTTGTTAATTGCACTTTGTTGTGGATATAATTATCCTGGAGATCAAACAAATATATCATCACCATTATAATCTCATTTCTTAATAAATCGATTTAGTAAATCGTTATGCGTTAAAAATACATCATAAGCGATTACCAAACTATTCTCTACCCATTTGACCTGTTTTTTTGTTGTGGTTAGCCTTTGAATTTTTGCTGTTCATATAATCGATTTGGGCTACTCTAATAGTAGTTGTAATTTCATTTCCAAGATAGAGATCAGGAGCGAGCTGAGAGCTGCTTGTAGGAAGATATTCATGCTTGCTAAACTAAATGGGTCTAAACGGCCGCTAGCGTATACATGATATGGTATAAAAAACGTATATGATTTGTTGAAAAGATATTGCAAGATTTGATCCAACTTTTGAATAGAGTGGAGGCACCTTACCACCACACCTTGTCCACTGGGGACGTCTTGCTAGTGTGGTAATGTAACCTTCTAATCCTTAATTTGTTCTTTTTGGTTTTTCTCAAATATGTTGATGTTCATTAAAATAATATATCCAGTTCTTTTGGAACTTGGAAGTTCTTAAG
Organism: Ambrosia x helenae; assembly: GCA_030844895.1. Classification (NCBI taxonomy): domain Eukaryota; kingdom Viridiplantae; phylum Streptophyta; class Magnoliopsida; order Asterales; family Asteraceae; genus Ambrosia; species Ambrosia x helenae. The sequence goes on from JAUTDX010002908.1 coordinate 45,085, forward strand.
TTAAGAAAAAAAGTACCATAAACAAAGCAGGAATATGCAAACTCAAATCTTTGGACTTTTTCGTATATGTATCTGTATCCCTTACCTTGTGGCAATCTTTTTGTGTCCATGTGTGTATAACTCATCAAATCCAACGTGCCCTAGCTAGAGAGAGCATAATTTGATGTCTACAATATCACCTAACTGTACAAATGAAATAAAATAAGTTTAATCATATCAGTGGGCTATATAAGTGCAATTCGACACATTTATTTATGTATCGGTTCGTTTGGGTTGCGTGCTATCTCAAACGGGTAAAATCAAAAGAACTAGCTAAGAATAATGAAAACATATCAAATGAGTCAAAGAGGTTGAAAATCACCCAAAGTCTATCATTATTTCATATAACCTCGTTATATTTAAAGATAGGATTAATATTACTGACTTGTTGACATAAGATATGTAAAAAAAGTGTGGATCAAGCGATCAACCCAACGCGACTAGCCATTTGAACCTGCACTTGAAACCAGGCCCGTTGCCCAACTCGCCCATCTTTCCGCTTCTAGTTGGCAATGTGTATTCTTATATTAGGTCATACATATAAATAATTCCATAAACGTGAGCCTCAACTATCCTTCCATAGTTCCATTCCATCCATATTATGGGATATGTAACCAGAATATTTTTCATTGCATTTTTAGTGTCCATATCACCATTATTTGTAGCCGCATCACTAATTCACCATATTTAAACATCTGTTCATAATTGATGCAGACAGTTCATGTTGTGACGCACCATTTTTAGGATGGGTCGAAACATGTTGGGCTTGCCTACAAACACTTCTTTTCCGGTTTTTTATAAGTTAATATGATTAGCAACATAATGCTAGTTCTTTAAATAAAACAATTAAGAGGTTGTATCATGTGACCTATTTGAGATATAGCACAACTCAAATCAACTCATTCACAAACAAACATGTCCATATTGGCATATTGCCACATGTAGAAACACTATATGTAGCTGGCCAAAACAATCTTATAGGTCAAAACAAATCGTCGATATTGCAGGTTGGGTTGGTCGACCCGCCTACACATTTTCATAATTCATTTTGTTTTATAAATGATTATGATATAAATATGAATAAAAGAGTTTTATCAATAATCTAATTTTTTGAATAAAACGTTTTAGGTGGTTGTAAACATTCAAATTGCTATATACAACTGCAAAAGAAAAATCTTTCTTGTTAGTTGGCTTTTAACTCACATTGCCAGCCCTACTTTTAGGTGTGGTTGTTCATGTTTGACACTAATATGTGCCCTACACCTACTATTTTTTTATTACCTTTCTTGTGTATTAAGTCATTAGTAAACATAGTTGGGTTGATTGATTGGTTTTGTTTGTGTTACTAGATTAATACATGATGATAATATACCATAATGATTCATACAAGTACAAAAAAGGGGTACTTTAGTTTTGTTATGTTTGTTGTACTTCTTAAGTACTTTTGATTAGATCAAAGTGCTTAAATCTGATCTTAGTAATCTAGTATAACTGTATTAGTGCTTTTCCACAGCTGATATCATGAAAATAGATATTATTGTCACAAAAGTTAATTGATTCTAGATCAATATAATTAGATTTGCTTAATTTGTATGACGTACTTTTTTTTGAACAACTGTATAAGTTGAAATAAATTAATTGTCGAGTAAACAAGGTATGATGAGAGCATACAAAGCCTGGTTTCTTTCTATAAACCGGACTCTAATATACCCCGTTTAATTTCCTAAAACTGGGTTATACTTTCTTGTCCCACGTAAAATCAAATATTAGAATCTGTTTATTATTAAATCGAGTTAAATTGGATAGGACATCCCCGAATTTATACTAGTAATCTCTAATTCTTCAAGTCATGACAATCACTTTCAAACATACATCCAAACACCCTTTTAATCCTCATTTTGCTATAACAACCACCACCATACCCAGTACTTCCCACAAACAGCTAAATTATTGATAGGGTCTAAAAGGGTAGTCATGCGGTAGATTGATATCTTGCTTGCTTTTTAATGTTGTACTTAACTCATGCATATTAGTACGTGTGCGCTTAGACTTCGCTTTTCTAGAAGGAACCAAAAGTTATACTTATAAAAATTATAGTTGGCAAGTTGCCATACTATTATACGTTGTTTTCATATGATGCCAACCTCACTCCAAATCTATAACTTCTTTTTTTCAAAGTGGAGACTATCTTGTTTGGCCAATATGACTAGGGTGAGAATTATTATATAGCTTGATCAACACATGATATACTTATTAAAGATATCTCCACTTTATAATATTTAATATTTTTTGTCATGAAAAGGCATAGTCAATGGATGTTTATTGGGCTACATATATTATGGTGTTTAAAGATTCCTTCTTATAGTAATGCCAATTGCCGAATGCTCTTACATAGATCACCCAATGAAGTGCTTTTTGTGTGTATGAAATTGTTTACTAAAATCTGATCCGACCTAATTGGTTGATTAATTAGGTTGACCTTTGATGATGAAGAGAATAGTCTATATTGGTCTTAAAAAACTCGTTTAGAAAAATTGTATAAAAACATTCAATAATTGAAAGAGTGATGTGACGTATATACCTCTTTAAGGTATTTGTTGACATATAAAGTGTGTAAAATCATATCTCGACTACATGGTTGATGTCATTTAACCTCTGATCTTAAAAGACCGGTCTAGATTATCTTAATAAAACTCGGTTTAAAAAATGTTAAACAAAACGTAATGGTTGAATGATCGAAGGGTTGACTGTATATACACCCTTCCATATATGTCATTTCCGTTGATGCATAAAATGTAAAACTTAAAAGTCATCCATAATAGTTATTAATTGGTTGATCGAACAATCTAAGAGTATAAAGAATTACAAGTTTACAACAAACTTCTAATTTTGCTGAGTAACAACAGTTTCTTTATTAATCATGTCAACATATGCTTACAACCTCAATGATGTTAATGTCAAGATTATTTAAAATGTTAATTGAGCTTACCTACTATAATAATGGACGCCGGCTATTGTGAAATATCTTTCTAACAGTCCAAACTTCTTTTAGTTTTTTTTTTCTAGACTAAATCTTATTAACTATATATAGTAAACCATTATTGTTATTATGAATTTTGTTTATTATTAATCTTTATACTAAATGTTTATAATAGATACAACACCTTAGTCAAATGTTACATTGGAATTAGGCATAACGTTATTGGTGACAAAAATAACAACATATCCATTAGAACTCCACAGTTCAACAGTTTTGGACGATTGTTATATCAAGAGGAGCGACCTCTTAAGAGTCTATGTTTGCTTGAAAAAATGGATTTTATTATAATATATTGATCTCTAAACCCTATTCATGTGTGTACACAATAATTGTTAGTATATAATATCATATATTATATTGATTGATAGCCTTAATTTTGAGATGCTAATTTAGTATATTCTTAATATGTATGTATGTATGTATGTATGTATGTATGTATGTATGTATGTATGTATGTATGTATGTATGTATGTATGTATGTATGTATGTATGTATGTATGTATGTATGTATGTATGTATGTATGTGTGTGTATGTGTGTGTGTATGTATGTATGTGTGTGTGTCTGTATGTATGTATGTATGTATGTGTGTATGTATGTATGTGTGTGTAGTTGTGTGTGTGTATATATATATATTATATTTTTTGAAGATAAGTCATTCTAGTCATAAAAAATGTTATCCTTTTTATTGTAGGTATGCAAATTGTAAAAAAGAATATCCATCCAATCATTTATTCTTAGGTTTATATCCAAATTTGTACAAAACCCCACCTCCCACCCACACATATCATCATCATTATTTCCCTTTGGTGCCAAACCTAAGACTTCTCTATCCTTCTCTCTTTATGTGTGCTTTTTTAGGTTTGAATGATTGTGGGTCATTCGTACTTCTTTGTTTTTGCAATACAACTTTGAGAAAATATGGGGAGAAAGTGCTCACACTGTGGAAACATAGGCCACAATTCAAGAACTTGCACTAGTTACAATAGAGGCACTCTCAATAGCACAATATTGGTAGGAGGTGCTGGAGGAGGAGGGTTAAGGCTATTTGGAGTTCAACTTGACTCACCACACTCTATGGTCATGAAGAAATGCCTTAGCATGGATTGTTTTGCCATCTAGTTCACCATTACCACCTTCGGTTTCACCTTCTTCTTCTTTATCTTCCTCACGGGTCTCCATCAATGACTTAACCGACAAGAATATGTCGGGTTGGTTATCTCTCAGATGGTCTCATTGCGCGAGCTCAAGAAAGAAAAAAGGGTATGCAAGATAATTAATTGTATATCTACTAATAGTTACTTAAATCATGCATGACTACTAAATTGACTATGAAATATCTTTATGTTATGTTTATGCTATATTATGTCATGTCACGTACATTGTTATTGACAAGCATGTGTTTGGATTTCAAGATTCACATCTAGAGATCAAAGAATGTTGATTTCAATGGTAACATATTGGAGGGGTGGTTTTATAGGTCTCCCTTGGTCCGAAGATGAACATCGTCGATTTCTAGCCGGACTTGAGAAGCTAGGAAAAGGTGATTGGAGAGGAATTTCAAGAAACTTTGTGACCACAAGGACACCTACACAAGTTGCAAGTCATGCTCAAAAGTACTTCCATCGTCAGGCGAGTCTTGTCAAGAAGAAAACGCCGTTCCAGCCTCTTTGACTTGGTACGTTATTTTCGCATTGTTAGTTTGTACTTTGAACTTAAAGGCTTGTACATACCACCCTCAAACATTAGCTTGTTCAATGCCTTTCACCATACAATGTATACCGGTTGGCTTGAGGCTTATAGAGCAAGGTACAACCCATTATGCAATAGGTACAACCCTATAATGCAAAGAGCCAAAACCCCGAATTTATGAGAATTTTTATCTCATGGTTATTTTAGTTCTCTTTATAAAAATAAAATGAAATTATGCGCCTAAACTATAATTGCTATCTTGGTGATCACAGGTGTGGGACAAGAATGGGTACAAAATCGAATAATGAATAGTAACATGAGTCGAACAAGCTCATTCGATGATGAATACGAGGAGGATCATACCGACAATAATCTTTCTTTGATTGATTTCGGTTCTCTAAAACAAGAAAAGACCTACCTCAATCCCATGATCAAATCCTATGAAACATCAACATTTATGCGTCTCCAAGTGGTACACTTGATTTAGAACTTACTCTTGCTGCTCCCAACCGATTGGACCAAAGCAAATCGTCTACCACATCTCTCCAACTCGGTCCAATTATTAGTGTTATTTAGGGATCATTTTAATCTGAACTTTTCGTATGTTAATTCATGTTGAATCTAATTAATTATATGATCAAATGTTGTAGATATTTTCTTGAATTTTAGAGACCTTTGACATGGGTCTTGTACTTCGGTTAGATAATATTTTTGTAACCACAAATATGTATGTACGTACTCTATTAAATTAGGAGAAAATCAAGAGAATAAAAAAAATCAAGAGAATAATTATTTTCGAGTAATATCTATACGAATATGCAATGTAAGACCGGATTTCACTTATATATTGTATTTTAATTTAATATGTCGTCATAAATGTTTTGGAATATTTTAAACATCACTCCATTTTCAAGAAAAATAAACTAGATGTGCCAGAATAAAATATATAAATGAATGATAGACATCCAAAAAAAGTAAAAACTTACTTTGATGATAA
>JAUTDX010002909.1:0-40550 GCA_030844895.1 Ambrosia x helenae
CATCAAGTGTTTGTTCATTAATCTCAGGAATCACTACATTTTCTTTTTGCTTATAGTATTCAGGATACTATTCGTGTAATATGTCTTCAATTTCAACTTCGTCAAACACAGGAGTATCTTGATCATCTGAATGATTACCTGCTTCTTTCACTGGAATATCAGGAATCTCTTTATCATTCATTATCTCTTCCAGAGACTTCCTGGTCTGCTTAGCTAATCCTTCAAGTATTTCATTGGAAACAGCAGCAGAGACTTCCTCGTCTTCAAGATCTAGGTCATTATATTCAAGTTTCAAATCGTAATTCATCACTTTCAAAGAATCTCGGGGAATCTTCCAGTCAACTCTATTGTCCATACATTCTTTTCATGCATTTGACGATATAGCTTTTTATCTTCATTAGATAAAGATCTAATCTTTTCAGTCCAAAAGATACTGTCGTCATCATCAACGTTCTCACCAGGTGTCTTCTTCGAACTAGACTCACCTGTATCACCTTTATCTGAATCCCTTTTTCTTATAGCTGTACTATTCAGCATCTTGATCATCATCATTGTCGAACTATCTTCATCATCATCTTTATCATCTTTCTTACTTCTACTTTTACCTCCTGCATCATCATCACCATCTGATGTGTCATTAAGGTCACCATCATCACCTTTTTCATCAGAATCTTCAAAGTCAACTTGATCTTCTTCTTTCTCCTCCTCATCCTCCTCAGTTCCCTTCAACTGTGGTGCCTTGGAATAAAGGTCATCTAGCAGTTTCCTCATATTCTTATTTTCAGCCTTTATTTCCTTGTATTTCTATTCCCTCTAGAAAGTAACATCTTGTTTTCATCTTCAAGTTGTTTCAGCTATTCTTCTAACTCATCTTCATTAGCTTTGGAATATAACACAATATGCAACATCGTCTTTTCAACTTCCTTCATCTGTTTAATCTCAGCTTGTTGTTGGTTAAAGGCTTTCATTCACATCTGCAATCTGACGATTAACAGCTTCCATCACTTCATTAGAAACTGTAAGCTGAGGTGTTGATGATTCAGCAACAGGTGTAGTACAGGCTTTGATGTTTTCTTCTGAATCTGTCCTAAGAAATCTTTCAATAAGCATGAAAAGTTTTCAGGAGCTGGATTAGCTGTGTCTGACTCCTGAACAACCTTCTTCTTCTTCTTTACTGCTGGGGATGTAACGGGTGTTGTATCTTTCGAGCTTCCTATAGCTAGTACTTTCTTCCCGACTACTAACAACTCAATCTCTCTATCCCTTTTTTCTTTGGACTGTCTCTTTTCGCCATTGTTTTCCCTTCAAAGTCTAGATTATCACATGTTAAATTCAAATCTTGATCATCTAACTCTCTGTTTCTCTGTTGTTCAGCTTCAAGAGCTTTGTCAAGTCATTCAATCTCACCAACCTCAGTGGCCTTGGGTTTGGTGATCTTGACATTTTCAGCACCTGAATCCCATTCAGCTTCATCTTGAGTCTCTTTAGAATCAGCAGACTCTTCATCAACTAGCATAGTCTTTGTGTTTCTTTGCTTTTCACTTATTTCTTCTTCTTCGTCCCAATCTCAACTACCTTTTTGTTTACCCTTTCTAGGTTTAGCACCTTTATTAACAACTTGTCGCTTCCGTTTAGCAGATACATCAACCGGAAATAAAGGGCTATTAGAATCAGAATCACTCTTCTCATTCCTTGCTTCATCTTGTCTTGGATCCTTGTAAGCAACATCTCTCAAATGTCCAAACAAGTTCTTGTATGGAGGTTTTTCATTTTCAGGAACACCTTTTTAAGCCCTCATCCTACTCAAAGTAGTATGTGACTTTGAATCACAATCTGCACTAGATTCTTAATCAAATTAGGATACTTGTTGTCAAATATCATCTGCAGGAATCTTGGATACATCAAAATTTTGTCTGTCTTCAATCTCTTCAACACTTTCATCATATGCTCAAATATCATTCCAGAGACATTGAATGGCTTGTTTAGAATCAGAGCAACCACCAACGAGCACAAACTCTTCCTTAGAACATCATATCCTCCTCTCACTGGTCCAAATACATGCAGAATCACATGTAATAGATATTTGAAGTGTGGACACAACTTTGCTTTATGCAATAAGCAATCAGTAATGGGGAGCGTTGTACTTCATTCTTAGAAAACACTTCCTCTGCTCCATCCAGGATAATCTGTAGGATCACTTGGAGAATCTTTCAACTGTAAAGCTTCTCTAATATCATGTTCTGTAACATGCACAAAATTCCCTTGAATGTAACTTTGAATAGCTGATTTTCCATCCCAGAATGTAATCACCGCTTTCTCCTAGAATTCCACATGGTGATCTTTGTAGATAGTCTTCGGTGGTAGCAAGAGCATAGACTACTCTGCATCTCTTAAGAAACTCTATCATGCCCGCGAATTCGTCATACTGTTTCACATCCCAATAAATTCACAGCAGTTATGAACTGGTTCGAATATCAACTCTTTTGGTGCTACTAACTGCTTTGGAACTTCTACTTCCTTCTCTGGATTCTGTTGCTCAGCCATTATATCCTGCAAAACAAGAAAAACAAACATGAAAATTTTTCAAAAAAAGGACAAAATTGAATTTTGGACAAAAATAACTCTTCATTCGACCTTGTAAAATTTCATTCAACCCTTTTGAAATGGTCGAATAAGATCCTGTTTGATTTCAAATTAACCAAAAACCAATTAAACCATGATACACATCACATTTTAGTTTTATCTGATTCTAACAGGGCCGATTAAACTTAATTACCATTTAATTGTATCAATTAACCTGTTATTGATGGTTTTTAATCAAAATCTAGGGTTTATAAGTTTTAAACAATCGATTATGTTCAATATGATGTTTAATCACTAGATTTTGGATTATTCTCCCCCTAAAACCATTGATAATGGTTAAGCAATATCCAATTGTTGTGTAAACATGATCAAAGTCACAGATTAATTGTTCTAGGGTTCCAAACTTCGAACACGATTCCTGCTTGAATACGGTCCATTACCTGCCAAACTTGATGTTAAAATGGTCACAAGATCACAAGGAACAAGAATATATGTTGTAAAACAAACAGGCAACAAGGTCTGGTTATGATTGAAATTTTGAAAAATTTTTGTAAGGGTTCGAATGAGCATAAGGATATATATAGAGTCTCTCATTCGACCCTTGATGGGGTTCGAATGAGAAGATCTTGGTATCATTCAACCTAGTTAAAGGTTCGAAGGGAAACAAGATGGCTCGAATAAAGAAACTCATCAAACACTCTCATTCAACCTCATTAAAAGGTCCGAATGAAGGCACAAAATCTCCTTCGACCTACCGAAAGGTCGAATCAGATATTGGAAAATTGAAATTTTTATCAAATCTCAAATTCGAATCCGTTTTGACATGTTTGATCATTTAAGCCTTTTAAACATTAATCATTTATCATTTTAATGATACAAAACTCAAATTGGTCTGTCAAACTCCTGAAAATGACCATCAATCACCATCGGTTATCGAAAATAATGCAGAAATGTAAAAATTTTGGATTTTCTGAAATTTATGCTAAAACATACAAAAAATCTTTTTGAGTTTTTGTATGTTTGCAGAAAATGAAAAACATAAAGCAGTAAACATTTTGTGATGATAATGTATGTTAGGCAATTGCTGATATTGTCATCCAATAAGCTCCCATGCATACCGTTATGCAGTGCTTTAAAATGATACGCAATTAGATGTATTAAAACTAACAGGCTTATGGTTCCCACGCACACGACATACTCACGTATCAAGGAATTTGCACAAAGCTTCGTCGTAACGCGTGATTATGCCAAATGTTATCCGTTATATTACAAGATACGAAGCACAGAGGTGTACAGGTCAGCAAATCAATGCTACAGAGTAACATGTGCATACGTACCAGGTTGAGGCTGATATCAATCATGATTTTCATCATAGATGTGATACGATGCATTAAATGTTCTTTGATCATTATTATACATTAAGTTCCTCAATTCGGTAACTTTTGGTTTTGGGGAAATAAGCTCTTTTTGCAAATATCTTGATTGAATCTAGGTCCATAAATTAATACGACAAAAGATCAATCAAGATACCCCGGATAACAATTAACATAACGACCCGAAACCTCAGATTTTGGCAAACATATCAAACGAAATTACGGTACTAAGACCATATGCCCATGAGATGTTCAACCACTAGCGAGTAGTTCGTTATGTTTGTATCACTAAGGCATGCTTTAATAAGTCTACGAAGCCTACTATCACATCACAAAAATCAACACACGCCTTATATAACATTACAATTCTTTAGCATGTGTCAGATCCCCACTGATGTACTATCATTTCCTCTTTTTCTCCTGGAAAATCATTTTTGGTTTTTTTCTAATCTTTTTAGGTTTTTGACTTTTTAAATGTTTTTGGTTTTTCTGAAAATAAAGACTCCCCCTAAAACTAGAAAACATATTTTTGGGTTTTTTATTTTCTGAAAAATTAAAACGACACTAAAAATTTGATAAACCGAGGTGACGATTAGTCTTGTTTTTCTTTAATATCATTAGCTCTTAGTAAAAATGCAAATATTGATTTATCAAAATCTTTGGTAAAAGATCAGCTCTCTGATAATTAGTGTGGATTTTGACAATATCAATCAACCCTTTAGCATAACAATCACGAATAAAGTGATACTTAATTCGGATGTGCATAGCCTTAGAGTGATTGACTGTGTCTTTAGTGAGTGCTATGGCAGCTTCATTATCACAATGAATTTTGGTTTTAAGATATTGCAAACTGTAGTCGCGCATCTGCTGTTGAATCCACAAAACCTGTGAACAACAACTTGAGGCTGCCACTTATTCAGCTTCGCAAGTAGATAGTGCAACTGCTGTCTGCTTTTTGCATTGCCAGGTCACGAGCCTGCTCCCCAAGAATTGACATCCAGCTGTTGTGGATTTACTATCTTTATCGCAACCGCCAAATCTGCATCACTAAAAGCAAGAAAGTCAAAATTATCATCACTAGGGTACCACAGTCCACGCGAGGGACAGCCCTTGAGATATCTTAGGATTCGCTTGACAGCTGTAAGGTGACTCTGTTTCAGCTGTGATTAGAATCTAGCACAGAGACATGTTGCAAACATTATATCTGGACGAGATGCAGTCAGGTACATCAAAGATACGACAATGGCTCTATACGTAAAGGGATCTATAAGCTCCCCTTAGCGCCGACTCCAATCCCGTGATTAGGTTGAATGGGAGTATCCATATGCTTTGAATCATCCATATGGAACCGGCTCAAGACTTCAGATACATATCGTGTAGTGAAAGAAAATGCCCGTTGGCAATTGATCCACCTGCAAGCCTAAGAAAAACCGCGTTTCTCCCATTGCGCTCATCTCGAACTTTTCCTGTATGACTCGTTCAAATTCTCTGCATAAAAGATCATTAGTAGAACCAAAAATAATGTCATCAACATATATCTGAACAAGAAGCAAGTCACCCTTTGTTCTTTTTGTGAACAAGGTACAGTCTACCAAACCTCGTTTTAACCCTTTGGAGAGAAGGTATGTACTCAGCTCCTCGTACCACTGTCTTGGAGCTTGGTGCAAACCATACAGGGCTTTGTTGAGTTTATAGACCTTATCCCGGTGGATAGGATCTTCAAAGCCTGGTGGTTGCCCAACATATACCTCTTCCTTGACTACACCATACAGAAAAGCGCTCTTTACATCCATCTGATACACCTTAAACTTCTTGTAGGATGCGTATGCAATAAACATACGAATTGCTTCTATACATGCAACCGGTGCATAGACTTCATTGTAATCGATCCCTTCTATTTGACTAAATCCCTGAACGACCAATCGAGCTTTGTTTCTGACAATAACGCCTCAATCATCCTTCTTGCACTTGAAAACCAGCTTAGTGCCAATTTTCTTTCGGTCTGGTGGTAAATCTGTTAGTGTCCAGACTCTGAGTTTCTGAAACTATAGTAGTTCTTGCTGCATAGCTTCAACCCATGAATCGTCTTGTAAAGCATCCTTGTACGTCTGCGGCTTCACCTGCGAAACATAACAAGCAAAAGACCAGTCATTTTGACAACCTGATTTCTGTATCTTGGCATACAAGGCTAGGGCTCCAATCTTATTATGCGAAGTAGCACGTCTGAGTTGTCCTCTTGTCATGACACTGCTACCGGGATCACCTATCACTTGTTCAAGTGGATGAATCTGATGAATCCGAGATTCCGGATGATCAGGAACTTGAATCCCTGTTTGAGTAGTCAGATTCTCTACCATATCTAGATCATTACCCGTATTTGACGAAGATTCAACTTCTGGATTTGGGTTCACTGGAGGTGTCACTGTAGCATGATCTAAGATGGCTTCACTAAAAACTTCATCATCGTCTTCCGATTCTGATGAATCAAGAGTAGTAGAAGCTTCTTTAAAAATCTCTTCTTCATTAGCAAGAGCATTGGTATAATTAGAAACTGCTGAAGGAGTTACGGTGATCGGACGCACCGACGGTGAAGTCATTGGGTTCTCACATTCGTAATATAGACGTAATACAGCCTCTTCAACCAAACTATCTAGATTGAATGACTCAAAGAAATCTTTATAGTCAAGCATCCAATCGGGCCCACTTCCTTGAACATTCTGACTGTAGCGTTGAACTTCCACATTTGCCCACCTCTTCAACTTGTCGAGTTCTTTTGTTAAATACGCGTTTGAGTGGTGTCGCGTACCCAACAAAATAAACCCTCTTCTGCTTTAGACCCAAACTTCTCTGTAGGATTTAGCATTGTGCATGGTGCCGTGAAAGGTTCTAGATACTCTAATTTTGGCTCGCGTCTATTAAGCAGTTTATAAGAAGTCTTGCCAAACTTCTTCTGTCACACCTCGACAGCGCACAACGGAAAACTAGTCATGAGGCAACGGAAGTTGTTACCATAAAGTTTAGCACATCACTTAGAGATATGCTTTGGACATCCTGCAACACCCTCTAGCCCAACACATTTAAGCTTTTGGTCTAAGAAAGTTTTTACAAATATGTCATAACCAAGGTGAAGCGAAACAACATAAGTTATGTTTTACAATTTATTTAGATAAAAGATAATAAAACAAGAGTTTCATAGATTACAGTCCCATTCAACATGTCCAAAGCAGTGTTTGCTAAACCCACTCTCCCAAGAGCTTCATTCATTCGTACCTGAAAAACATGCTTAAAAACATCAACAAAAATGTTGGCGAGTTCACAGGTTTATGAGTAGAAATAAACTTTCAAGTTTAGTAATAACATATGATCCAGTAGTACTAAATAGAGAATCAAGTGGACTAGCAAGGTCCTACAAGTATGATATAGCCAAAGGCTCTTAACCAATCCATAACTTTGTTCCCGGGGTGTCCCCTCCCAGAGAGGAACTTTTTGAAGGTTACGTTCATTTTTCAAACAGATTTCGACCCAGTCAAATCATGAAAACGGGGGCGTCGACCCAATAGTACTACAACATATACAACGTCCTTTTCTGAAGGCTAATGATTAAGATGTGCGGTGAGAGTGAGTGGCAAACCTACCGGTTGACACTGGTGTTACGCTATAAAAACGTACCACCGGTACACAAACTAAGGGCATCAAATATTCTATTTTTATAGTCTATCGTATCATATAAGCATGTTAATCCCCCGCTTTGTAAATCGTACAAAAACATTTAAAAAGAAATGGGGCCGTGAACTCACCTTAATTCTGTAATCATAATATTTCCCCGAATCTGTATCCCGTGCTCCTTTACCAAACTAGCCCTAAACATTTATTGGGTTGTTTAGCAATTTGCCTAAATTAGTCAAACATTTCACCAACCTTCCTTTACTCAGTTTTTCCAATAATTCCCTTGTTTCATTCATTTTCCACCCGGATATCCCGTTGGTGACTAAATGTTCATAAGTCCTTTTAGGTTTCGAGTGACCACATAATTTAATAGATCCTTATTTTCTTGAGTCTTTTTCCCACATTTACTCATTCATAAAATGCTCGTGTTTGTGTTGAACAACTAATCCTCAACATGCAATTCAATCTTAATCACCGTTTTACATACTAGAGCTTGCTTACACAAGTGTCGTATCACTTGCCTACACATATTCCATATCACCTTATGATTCTTATATAGCGTCTACTTAAGCCATAAGACAAATATCCAATCCATGTAACAACCTTATATTTGCTACTCAAGTCTTGCTACGTTATGTTCACATTTTATGCCTTATAACTATGTTTCGGGCCACTTTAAGGGCATAGCTTCACACTGTAAGCGCCCCTTATCAAGGTAAACACCTAATATACCTTGATTAGTGCTTAATATACTACATTTTCACCTATATAAGCAGTTTACATCAGATCTACATGCATGCGTTTCTAGTGCACAATTTCATCGATATTATGCGTTTTTACGCGTCCTTAGCCATTATTCCTAAGTTTTAACCTTAAGTCTTTCGTGTTAACCTTATAATACCTTATTTATAAACAAAATAAGCTATAAAAACCTTTTCTAAATCAGTTTTAGAGATTCATCCTTTAAAGCTTAGTTTTTGGCATTTTAAGCCGAAAAATGAGTTCCGATCGTACATGCAAGACCTTCCCAAGCATGTAGTTCCTACTTATACTTGTTTTACTCAAGTTTGGGTTCATGAAAACCCCTAAAACTTGTAAATATTCAGATCTGGAAATTAGGTGTTTTATTGTCCATTCCTTAACATAAACCTTAGCTAAATGCTAACCCATTGTTTCAATAGTCCACTTTTTACTACATTCATCCCTATGCTAATAATCTAAATCATCCAAGATCACTAATCATTCTTTAAATTCAGATTTAAAGTCTTATCATAAACTCCCTTGCATGTCCATAAAATCCAATGATCTAACCATTTCCAACATTCTATTAAGCAAAGCAACCTAGTTCACATATATGTTCATAATATTGATTCATACTTAAGCATATACATATATATATATATACGCGATATATACATACATATATATACATACATACACGACACACATGCATTCACATTTACATCATCTTTTCCGTTTCTCTCTTTTCCTTTTACTTATTTTACCACTTTTTACGCAAAATCTTCTAAACGCATTTGATGCCACATTTCTTTTCCACATATCATCCGTCTTTTTGTTTGTTGTCAGAAGTTTGTCTTTTTGTTATCTTAGGTTGCAATTCTTGATATTATTGTTTTAATTTTAGATCTTAATCTTAATTTGTTCCTTTGTTGTTTAGTCTACTCTGTAATTAGGATTTATTAATTCATAACGTACCTTGAGTTTGTTAACCGTCACGTCTCTGAATTCGTATTGTTCATCGATCCATTCTGTATAAAGTGTTCATTTGAAATCAAATAATAAAAAAGGGAATTTCTGAAAATTAATTCCTCGTTTGAAACCGTCATCATTTTTTTCTCGGAATTTTTTCTTTTATTCTTGATTTCTCTGACGACATCGTGATTAATCACTATTGTTTCTTTTCGGATTTCTATGAATTTGTATTCTGTTTTTTGGCAAATAAAAAAAAAAAAGAAATCGAATTTCATTGTTAAGATATTTTCTTGTTTCCTGTTCGGTTACTTCGAATAAAACAAAACAAAGAACAAGAAATTAGGAGGCGACTACGGAGCGTATCTCAGACCCCTGCAACTTGTAACAACGGTACCACCTTTTCCCGGCGCTCCAGTACGACCGGCGACGTTTTCAGCTATTCAGGTTTTTCAGACATCTTCTCCAGCCCAGGTGCTTTACTTCCTTAACATAAACATATATTGTACAAACTCAGTATTTTTCAAAATATTCAAGCGAGTGGTGATTTCTAGCAATAATAGGCATTGGGTGATTTGTAGCCAATAATAGGTAGTAGAAACCATGATTTTTCAGTGAGATCGTGTCCAAGGACGAGGGGTGCGGGAAAGGGTAAGTTTTCGGGGTATAGTTTACGTGTTATATTCGGGGTACACTAAGTAGTAGATTGTTGGAGGTGATAGATACACTTAAAAAACGTAGGGTAGAGATTGCGTGCCTTCAAGAGACTAGGTGGAATGGACAAAAAGGGGATGAGCGCAATGGTTATAACTTGTTATATTCGGGGTCCGATGGGTCGAAGAATGGGGTAGGATTTCTGAGAATCCGGTTAGGAACCGAATTTACGGATCGATTAAGCAAATTCAGCTCGGTTTCAGACGGGAGATTCGAGACGAGACAGAAATTAACGATAACAACGTCATCATAGATTCGTATTACTACAGAAACGGTTACAGACACTGTCATCAGTAGGATAAACATCTATCTCGGGGCCGGGGGAGGTCGGGCATGACCTCCCCCTTGAGAGCATTCAAAGCACAAACTCAAATCTACCAATGAAAACCAACACATGAGATTGCTATTTATAGTCCAACACACAAAGCCACTTTCGCCCCTTAGTGTAGGTCGAATGTGGAATGTTTCCACATTCGCCCTTTACCTAGGGTCGAACCTGAACTTTGTGTATTGTCCTATATTTACAAATGTATCAGATCCATTAAATGCCCTTATGGATCACCACAATCTCATGTAATAAAATACTAAGACTCAACCCTAGTCTATTCGACAGTGATGTCCACATAATAGTGCATCAACAATTTCTAGTGGCTAGAGAATTGTACAATAATGTAGTAGAGGTGATACGACACAATGTTAGGATTATGGTGTTGAGGTTAGTACTAAGAGAGGAAGTATTTGTAGTCATCTGCGCTTATGCCCCACAAGTCGGCTAGGGGATCAGGAGAAGCGGGATTTCTGGGACTGCCTAGATGTAGTCATTAGGGCCATACCCAGGGAGGAAAGAATTTTCATAGGAGGCGATTTTAATGGCCACATTGGAAAGGATAGCGATGGTTTTCCGGCGGTACATGGGGGCTTTGCTTTTGGTGATCGGAACGACCAGGGTAGGGATCTGCTAGAGTTCGCGGTGGCATGTAACCTAGGTATTTTAAACTCCTTTTTTATGAAACGTAAGTCGCATTTGATTACATTTAGCAGTGGTGGTCATAACACACAGATTGACTATCTTTTGATGAGGCTTGGTGACCGAAGATGGTGGAGGGACTGCAAGGTCATACCAGGGGAGGCAGCAGTGGCCCAACACCGTTTATTAGTGGCGGATTTAGAATTGAGAGACAGGCGGACCAAGGGGGGAATCGTTTTGCGACCTAGAGTTAGATGGGGAAATTTGAAGGGCGACAAGATTGATCTATTTACATATAAGGTCATCTCGATGACATCAACTCGAGCAGAGGGGGATGTAAATGAAATGTGGAAGAACTTGGCAAATGCCATTACAAATGTGGCGAAGGAGACTTTAGGGATGACAACAGGAAAAGTGGGTGGGTATAAGGAGTCATGGTGGTGGAGTGAGGAGGTTCACGCTAAAATAAGGGATAAACAATGGTGTTTTAGTGATCTTTTGAGGTGCACAGATGAGGAGGAGCGAGTAATTTTGAGGGAGAGATACAAAGAGTCCAAGAAGGAGGCGAAGAAGGCAGTGACGAAAGCGAGGAATGCAGCTTACAAAATGATGTACGAACGCCTGGAAACAAAAGAGGGGAGCATGATATGTTCAAGATCGCAAAAGCTAGGGAGCGTAGGAGGCAGGACTTAGGGGTGGTGAAGTTTATAAAGGGAGAGAATGGACGCGTTTTAGTCAAGGAACATGACATTAAGTTGCGGTGGCAAACGTACTTCCATAATCTCTTCAACAATGGGAGGGATTTCCAACAAGAAAATGACAACTCATCTACTCAAAGGCTCCAAAGGAATAATTGCTATTGTCGGCGTATCACACAGGGAGAGGTTAGAGCAGCACTTAATAAGATGGGAAGGGCTAAGGCGGTTGGGCCGGATAACATACCGATTGAGGCGTGGAAGTGTATGGGAGAAGTAGGAGTTCAATTGCTGACAAAGTTATTCAATCTTATTTTCAAATCTGGAAGGATGCCAGATCAATGGAGGACTAGTGTAGTAGTACCTTTGTTTAAGAAAAAAGGAGACGCCCAATGTTGTGGTAATTATAGAGGGATTAAACTGCTAGGACATACTATGAAATTATGGGAGAGGGTAATCGAGTATAGACTTAGAAGAGAAACTCAAGTTACGGTTAACCAATTTGGTTTCATGCCAGGGCGGTCTACCACAGAAGCAATACATACCCTTAGGAGATTGGTGGAAAAATATAGGGAGAAGAAGAGAGATCTGCATATGGTGTTCATTGATCTTGAAAAGGCATATGACAGTGTGCCTCGTACACTGATTTGGGGCAGTTTAGAGAGTAGAGGGGTTAGGACTAAGACTAGCGTTCGGTTGCCTGTAGGAGATACTGAATCTTTCCCTGTAGAAGTAGGATTCCATCAAGGGTCTGCCTTGAGCCCTTTCCTGTTTGCGGTTGTCCTAGACGAGTTATCAAAGTCGATCCAGGAGACGGTCCCGTGGTGCTTGCTTTTTGCAGATGATATTGTGTTAGTCTCCGAGAGTAAACAAGGTTTGAATGCGAGGCTAGAGGAGTGGCGTTTAGCGCTGGAAAGTAAATGTTTAAGGATTATTCGATCTAAGACGGAGTACTTGCACTATGACTTCAGTGGCGTGGACAATGACGAGGACACTCAGATTACTATTGAGGGACAGGTTGTGCCGCAGGTAACTAAGTTTAAGTATTTAGGATCATTAGTACAAAGGGATGGAGGGATAGATAGTGACGTAGCTCACCGCATCCAGATTGGATGGTGTAAGTGGAGAGCAGCAACTAGGGTTTTGTGCGACAGAAGGTTTCCAACTAACTTAAAGGGGAAGTTATATAGAGTAGCTATTAGATCGGCTATGTTATATGGCTCTAACTGTTGGGCAATCAAGAAAATGCAAGCACAGAAGATGGAGGTAGCTGAGATGAGGATGTTGAGATGGATGTGTGGTCACACATGGTTAGACAGGAGAAGAAATGAGGTTTTAAGGGATAGATTGGGGTAGCTAGTATCTCGGATAAGATAAAAGAGGGGAGATTGAGATGGTTTGGGCATGTGAATAGGAGACAGCTGACTGAGCCAGTTAGAGTGGTAGAATGGCTCACGGTGGAAGGTAAAAGGAGTAGAGGCAGACCAAAATTGACGTGGGATGAGCGGGTTAGACAAGATTTACTAAGGTTGCACCTCTCTGAGGACATGGTCCATGATAGGGGTTTATGGAGGCAAAGGCTAAGGACTATTAGGATATGGGAAAAAAGGCATTTTAGGCGTTTCGTAGGGTCTTACTTTTGTTTTCACGTTATGTGGATTTTACATGTTTGTCTTCCTGCATGTTTGTGTATAGGTTGTTTATGGTGGTATCGTGTCTATCTTTCGATGCATTGCTTTCAATGTCTATGATGTTATCAGTAGTTGTGTGTGTATATCTTTTTTTTTCCGAGTGTGTGTTTGTTTGTTTTTCGTTATATGTTTGAGCAGAGGGTCTCCCGGGAAGCGGTCTCTCTATCCTTAGGGGTAGAGGTAAGGCTTGCCTACATCCCACCATCCCCAGACCCTACTAATCGCTTTGCTATTTGTGGGATTTTACTGGGCTTGGTTGTTGTTGTTGTTGTTGTCTTTGAAGGTTTGGTGAATCTTAAATCAAAATCAAAATAGTAAGATGCTTTTCAAAATAAAGCTTTTTGTTCAAAAACTAACCTTTCTACTTCTTGGAAATCAAGGTTTTCTTACTCTAGATTCTTGGGTTCTTGAAAGATTTGATGAAAACACTTATGAACTTGGTAATTTATGCTTGATTCTTGAAAGAATCATCAAAACACAACAATTTAGAGAGAGAGAGGAAGGGGGTTACGGTTAGAGAGAGAGAGAGAGAGAGGAAGAAGTAGAATGTGAAGGGTTGTGTGTGTAGTAAATTGGTGTAAGTGTATGGGGATATGGGGGATGGGTTGGGATTATATAATGGTCTTTAATAATAGTAATAATAATAATAATAATAATAATAATAATAATAATAATAATAATTTAGTTAATCAATATTAATTGATTGGGGAGAGGGGGCGGCGACCTAGGGTGGGTTGGGTATTATGTTTTTTTTTATAAAAACCTAAACATAATACATTCTCCTTTCACCTTATAGTTATTTTTCTATAAAAATAACTCAAGGTTTTTACCCATTTAGCCACTCATGCCGCTTTTTCCCATTAAATCATCCATACCTACTTGAAATTATTCTTGTTGGGTTTCCCTATCGTATAGAGTCCCCGTTCTGAAACCATCAAACTTAAGAAGTTTGAGATTCTTTACACAGTTAACGTCAATCCTACTAATATATTTCTAAACGGTTTCTAATTGAAATTAAATATACCTTATGAGTAATATCTCATAGTCTCCGGCCAATTCTCGAATTTTACCGGTTGTCACATTCTCCCCTCGTTTAAGAAATTTCGTCCTCGAAATTTTCCTTCGTATTCGTTATTGGGATGGATATAGGTATCCTGTTGTTCCATCACATGTACCTTATTGCTCTATCTATTCTATAACCCTTACTAAAAGTGTCCATACATATTCCTTATCGAGTTTCTTAAAACTCTAGTTGGAATCCTATCACTTGGTGATCACTTAGTTCGATTATTTCCTTATACACTTATAATGTTTCATTGGTTTTATAGCTAGCCACACGGTTTGATACCCCTGTCAGGGAGAACCCTTTACCTATAATATCATAATTTAGCCATTTGCACAATGGACCTAAACTCTTAGATTCTAAGGTGCACCTATATCACTTCTCACTATATCTAACTACATCCTTTAAGCTCAACTAAGACTTATTATACTTATGCCTAATGTGACGTAGTTTACGCTACGAGGCGTCTATTGTCAATCAATCTTCTTACCTTCCTCGAAGACAAGGCTAGCTTTAACCGCATCAAATATAAATTACTTAAATACTTAAGAACATACCAGTTTGCTCGGAGGGTCCTGGAGAATCCTGTCCATGCTTGCCTCCGGTTTCCTTCTTCTTAACATCCTTCTTACTAATTTCTGGGTAGTCCCTCCTGTAAGGTCCCTTCTCACCACAACCATGGCAAACCGCGTTCTCTCGAACCTTAATACCTTGATCTGGGACATGTGCCGGGCATTCTGTAGCCACATTCTTAACTTGTCCGCATCTTGCACAAGGCTTTACAAACTTCCACTTTCCTGCCTTGTTTACCTTATTCCTCTTCTTAGCATTCTTACCTGTCGGGTTCACCACTCTTTTTCTCTTTTTATCCGGCTTCGGCCCTTTTGCTTTCATGCCATCCTTGGTTCCCATATTAAATTCTTTTTCAGCCTTCTCCTTTTTCATCAACATCTCCATTCTAACTCCATCATCGGTTAAGGAGTCTACCATTGCCATAGCACTTTGCAACGTCTTGGGTTCTAAGGATATCATCATGTCCCTGACCTGCGTGTCAGACCTCTCATATAGTGCTCGATGACAGCGAGTTCTGATGAAAACAATCTAGGAACAAAACCATCCAGTTCACTAAATCTTGTCGAGTATTCCTTCACCTTCGACCCTTCCATAGTTAAAGTCACAAACTCGGTTATAATCCTTCTCCAATCACTGGGGGAACAATACTCGCTCATTAACATTCTCTTCAACTCGTTCCACGTCATAGTGCATGCTGCTTCTCTTCCCATCATGCAAACCTGCATATTCCACCATGCCAAAGCATCGCCTCGCAAAAGACTCACCGCATACCCAATATTCTGGTGAATAGATCCATCTCTAGTCGCCAAGACCGCATCCATCTTCTGGACCTATTCGATAACCTTCGATGCATTTTCAGTTTCTGAAAAGGTGCTGAGATGATATGCCAAAGACATCTCGCGGTCACCGTCCTACTTAAGTTCTCCTTGGTTGTCGAAACATGCATCTGATGCGCTTCCACCAAAATGTTCCTTTTCTAACTCAACTTCGTTCGCATCCTGTTTCAGCGAACTGCTAGCTCCGAGGGCATGTCCACCTATCTTGCAATCGCGCCCACCTTCATCGATCTCCATATTGTTCTCGTGCTAATCGAGAGCAAGGATCAGCTGCTGAGCTATCATCCTAGCCAACTGATCTGGTGAAATTGGAAGTGAAAAGTCTCTTCCCCTTAGCGTCCGTCTTTGGTGTAGGAGCCATCAATTCTTCCTTTTCTAACTAGATGATGATAAGGTATATAAGAAGCCAGCAACATAATTAAGAAAATTATGTCATGTCCCAAATATCAATCCATGACATTTGCATATGCATAGTGGTTCTACTACTCATACCCTGCCACTATGTGCTAATCAAATAAAATAACTCTTCCCACAACATAATCACATAAAGATATAGTGCAATCATAAAAAAAGGAACATTATTCATAGGAAATCATTCAACCATGCCATACATTGTTTTAAATAATCCAAACAAGTAATCCAAAAACAAAGAAGCGATCATCATCAACATACGTTTGTCCCAACGGACTAATCAAAGAAACATAACATAAGGTAAAAAGTAAACATAGAGTCTAACGAGCTCTCAAACACCACCAGAACCAATCACTCATGAAATCCTACTCCCTCGAAGAATGGTAGCCATGAACATCAACACCATAGTAGCCAGTGCCGTAGCCGCACTGTACCTCTCCTCAGCCACCGTCACACGCCGTTCCAATCCGCTCATGCCAACAGCCAACTCTTCCAACTTACTAACCCGTTTACTGACCTTTTTTTATGCCCTGTAATCCTTCTTGTAAAACCAACAAATCCGCCTCAAGCTTCTCGATGCGATAACGCATCTGATCACGTGCATCACTGTGCAACACTGAATCCTCCTCAAACGTAGCAATCCTGCCATCCAAAATATCCACCTTGTCATCCAAAGGGCTAAACTGATCTCTCACTGTCTGCATGCGATCCCCAATATCCTCTAGCTTGCCACCCAAGCCATCAAATCCATGGTCCGACTCCTCCACACGATACTGCAATGAATCCGTCCTCATACCCGATCTAACATACTTCCCCTAAAGTGTAGTGATCCTGACATCTGTACGGGCCCCGAACGTTTCTAGAGTAGCCACGGTGCGAACCACGAGCTCACGTGTCAAAGAGGGAACACTAATTGCTGCGAAAGGCCTACTCTTCTCGTAGTTA
Organism: Ambrosia x helenae; assembly: GCA_030844895.1. Lineage (NCBI taxonomy): Eukaryota > Viridiplantae > Streptophyta > Magnoliopsida > Asterales > Asteraceae > Ambrosia > Ambrosia x helenae. Next base: position 17,228 of record JAUTDX010002909.1, read on the forward strand.
CGAGGTATGCCTTCTATCACTGCCCATATACTCAACTTATGTGGCAACCAATCCCAATGTCTCGCCTCCGCCCTACGTTTCTTCCTCGCAGGCGCTTGCTGATCCTCGGTGTTCATCGGCCTCTTGAGAGCAGTCTCATTCACAACGGGTGCTATCTCAGTAGGTTTAGGATCAACAACTGGTGTTACCATCGGTCCTGAACTAGCGGGTACCACTAACTTAGTCTCATCAACTACCGGAGCCACTACAATCTCTTCATCACGCTCGACCAACCAACCTATTCCGGGCACATTCTGGTCATCATCTTCTGGAGTCACAGGTATTTCCTTGGGAACATGTGGTGCTCTTAACGGCTCTTTCTCGGTACTAGAGAAACGGGTGCTTGACGAAGTCATGATCTGCGACAAGTGGTATACATACTTAAATAAGTATAAAATAACACAACAATATAAAATTGTTCACATAATCACATTCCATAATGTCTCCCAAGAATATATCTACTCTTATGTGCTATTCCCTATGTATATATTGGATCTATATGTCAATTACTTGGAACATTAAATTCCACCATCGACTATTATGTCTTTCATACATTATTCTAACCGGAACGTATAGTGAAGCTAGATCTAAGGATAATCCTATCCAATTACACTAAAGTCCTCAAACAAACTATAAGGCCAATTCGCTACCATATCAATTATTCATTAAATATAGTGATGCCGCACATATTCATATAAGTATATCTACGCATATGGTATTCAATATAACACTTAAATAGTTCTAGAATTACTTTATATAGTTTTTGAGAGAGCATTTAGGGTTATAGCTTAGACCAAAGATTTTTAGTTTGCTATAACCTTCGCTCTGATACCAACTTCTGTCACGCCCCGACAGCGCACAGCGGAAAGCTAGTCATGAGGTAACGGAAGTTGCTACCATAAAGTTTAGCAGATCACTTAGAGATATGCTTTGGACATCCTGCAACCACCCTCTAGCCCAACACATTTAAGCTTTTGGTCTAAGAAAATTTTTATAAATATGTCATAACCAAGGTGAAGCGAAACAACATAAGTTATGTTTTACAATTATTTAGATAAAAGATAATAAAATAAGAGTTTCATAGATTAAGGTCCATTTCAACATGTCCAAAGCAGTGTTTACTAAACCCACTCTCCCAAGAGCTTCATTCATTCGTACCTGAAAAACATGCTTAAAAACATCAACAAAAATGTTGGCGAGTTCATAAGTTTATGAGTAGAAATAAACTTTCAAGTTTAGTAATAACATATGATCGAGTAATACTAAATAGAGAATCAAGTGGACTAGCAAGGTCCTACAAGTATAACGTAGCCAAAGGATCTTAACCAATCCATAACTTTTTTCCCAGGGTGTCCCCACCCAGAGAGGAACTTTTCGAAGGTTACGTTCATTTTTCAATCAGATTTCGACCCAGTCAAATCATGAAAACGGGGCGTAAACCCAATAGTACTACAACATAAACAACGGCCTTTTCTGAAGGCTAATGATTAAGATGTGCGGGGAGAGTGAGTGGCAACCTGCCGGTTGACACTGGCGTTAGGCTATAAAAACATACCACCGGTACACAAACCTAAGGGCATCAAATATTCTATATTTATAGTCTATCGTATCATATAAGCATGTTAATCCCCCACTTTGTAAATCGTAGAAAAACATTTAAAAAGAAATGGGGTCGTGAACTCACCTTAAAGCTGTAATAACAATATTTCCCCGAATATGTATCCCGTGCTCCTTTACCAAACTAGCCCTAAACATTTATAGGGTTGTTTAGCAATTTGCCTATATGTAGTCAAACATTTCACCAACCTTCCTTTACTCAGTTTTTCCAATAATTGCCTTGTTTCATTCATTTTCCACCCAGATATCCCGTTGGTGACTAAATGTTGATAAATCCTTTTAGGTTTCGAGTGACCACATAATTTAATAGATCCTTATTTCCGTGAATCTTTTTCCCACATTTACTCATTCATAAAACGCTCGTGTTTGTGTTCAACAACTAATCCTCAACATGCAATTCAATCTTAATCACTGGTTTACATACTAGAGCTTGCTTACACAAGTTTCGTATCACTTGCCTACGCATATTCCGTATCACCTTATGATTCTTATATAGCTTCTACTTAAGTCATAAGAAAAATACCCAATCCATGTAACAACCTTATATTTACTACTCAAGTCTTGCTACGTTATGTTCACATTTTATGCCTTATAACTATGTTTCGTGCCACTTTCAGGGCATAGTTTCACACTGTAAGCGCCCCTTATCAAGGAAAACACCTAATATACCTTGATTAGTGCTTAATATACTAAATTTTCACCTATATAAGCAGTTTACATCAGATCTACATGCATGCGTTTCTAGTTCACAATTTCATCGATATTATGCGTTTTTACGCGTCCTTAGCCATTATTCCTAAGTTTTAACCTTAAGTCTTTCGTGTTAACCTTATAATACCTTATTTATCACCAACATAAGCTATAAAAATCTGTTCTAAGTCAGGTTTAGCGAATCATCCTTTAAAGCTTAGTTTTTGGCATTTTAAGCCGAAAAAATGGGTTCCGATCGTACATGCAAGACCTTCCCAAGCATGTAGTTCCTACTTATACTTGTTTTACTCAAGTTTGGGTTCATGAAAACCCCTAAAACTTGTAAATATTCAGATCTGGAAATTAGGTGTTTTATTGTCCATTCCTTAACATAAACCTTAGCTAAATGCTAACCCATTGTTTCATTAGTCCACTTTTTACTACATTCATCCCTATGCTAATAATCTAAATCATCCAAGATCACTAATCATTCTTTAAATTCAGATTTAAAGTCTTATCATAAACTCCCTTGCATGTCCATAAAATCCAATGATCTAACCATTTCCAACATTCTATTAAGCAAAGCAACCTAGTTCACATATATGTTCATAATATTGATTCATACTTAAGCATATACATATATATATATACGCGATATATACATACACGACACACATGCATTCACATTTACATCATCTTTTCCGTTTCTCTCTTTTCCTTTTGCTTGTTTTGCCACTTTTTACCCAAAATCTTGAAAGATTTGATGAAAACACTTATGAACTTGGTATTTTATGCTTGATTCTTGAATGAATCATCAAAACAAAACAATTTAGAGAGAGAGGGAGGGGGTTACGGTTAGAGAGAGAGAGGAAGAAGTAGAATGTGAAGGGTTGTATGTGTAGTAAATAGGTGTAAGTGTATGGGGATATGGGGGATGGGTTGGGATTATATAATGGTCTTTAATAATAATAATAATAATAATAATAATAATAATAATTTAGTTAATCAAAATTAATTGATTGGGGAGAGGGGCGGCGACCTAGGGAGGGGGGGGGGGTTGGGTATTATGTTTTTTTTTTTATAAAAACCTAAACATAATACATTCTCCTTTCACCTTATGGTTATTTTTCTATAAAAATAACTCAAGGTTTTTACCCATTTTGCCACTCATGCCCCTTTTCCCATTAAATCATCCATACCTACTTGAAATTATTCTTGTCGGGTTTCCCTATCATATAGAGTCCCCGTTCCGAAACCATCAAACTTAAGAAGTTTGAGATTCTTTTCACAGTTAACGTCAATCCTACTAATATATTTCTAAACGGTTTCTAATTGAAATTAAATATACCTTATGAGTAATATCTCATAGTCTCCAGCCAATTCCCGAATTTTACCGGTTGTCACATCTTCACTGTTAATACACGATTCAGAGTGTAACAATCTGCGTAAATTGCCTCGTTCCAAAACATTACTGGAAGATTTGAGTCCACAAGCATTGTCCTAGCCGTTTCGATTAGAGTCTTGTTTTTGCGTTCTGCAACACCGTTCTGCTGAGGAGTGTATGGTTCACTATACTCACGATGAATTCCTTTTTCTTACAGAGTGAATCCATCTGAGAATTCTTGAACTCCGTCCTGTTGTCAATTCTTATGCGGTTTATCTTCAAACCATAGATGTTTTCCAACCGGGTAAATAGAACTTTCAGATTGTTAAACGTCTCACTTTTGTGTTGCATGCACATCACCCACGAGAATCTTGAGTAGTCGTCTGTAACCACAAGACAGTAAAGCTCTCCATAATGACTCTTACGCTTGACAGGTCCGAAAAGATTCAAATGCAAACGTTCAAGTGGCAATTCTACAGAGTTTACTTTCTTTGGTTTGTTGGACTGTTTGTGCTGTTTTCCTTTCTTGCAACTCACACATTTGTCGTTCAAATGGAAATGTTTCACATGAACTCCCTCTACAAGCCCATTCTTCACCAAATGATTCATCTTTCTTAGGTGAATATGCCCCATCCTTCTGTGCCACGTAATAGATTCTTTTTCAGTAGCTTTGGATAGAAAACACGTGACTTGGCCCTAAGTTGTGGTTGCCTTGCTCATGTCAAGAATGTATAGATTGTTCACTCTTGGACCTTTAAGCATGATCCACTCTTTCGGAATGACGAAACCGGGTTTCAGAATATAACAAGATTTATCATCAAAGTGAACAGAAAACTGCTTATCACATATCTGACTCACACTCAGCAAATTATAATCTATCTGCTTCACATAAGATATCCGTTTAAAACTCACAATTCCATTACTAGCACTGCCTTCCATTGTTATATACCCTCCTTTGTTTCCAGCAAACGCCACATAGCCTCCATTGATATTCTTGATATCAAAGAGTAGCGTCAAATCACCGGTCATGTGCCCAGAAGCTCCACTGTCGACAATCCAGAGACTGCTAACAGGGCAAGCTGGAGCTCCTTGCACAAATCACAAACAAGATTAGTTTTTAACAAGGACCCAAGCCTGTTTGGTCTTGGGTCTTTGAATGTTAGCTTTCAAAGAATCACTCTCACAAACATTTGGTTTTGAATCAACCTTTTTCTGGTCATTCAAAACTTTCTCATTTTGAGTTTTGACTGTAGAAGATGATGTAGAAGCACCTGGAGAACCCGTTGGTGTCCAAGATTGTTCTGAATGTTTAAGAATCCTTATCTGAGATTTTTGACCCTGAGTAGATTTCTTTGTATCGTTCGAAAAGGAAACTTTCCTGGTTACCTTATCTGATTTAACAGATATAGGTCCAACTGATGACTTCACAGCCGGTTTTGGATAAACCTTTTGTTTGTCATTAGTCGAGTTCACCATAGGTACCTTCAGCTTTTTCTCCATGGCAATTCAGTTTCTGTTATCATAGACAATTGGACGGTTTTCCCTCTTTTGATAAAAACGATTTTGGTTATAAAATGGTTGCCTTTGAGGGACAAACTGTCTTTGTGGAAAATGTTGTCTATGATCATCAATTGAATTCCTATAATTCTGCTTTCTCTCAACTTCGTGCCTCTTATGTCTCTCATATGGGCAGTGAGCAAGTAAATGCCCTCTCTCCCCACATTTGAAACATGCACGATACTCTTCAAAGACATTCTTAGAGTTAGGTTTAGCAAATGAATTAACCGGGTATTGATCATCATCACACTTTTGCCTTAAACTCATTGGAGCGGGCTCCTTTGAGTAAGCCGGTTCAAAAAATCCGTTAACCTTATCTTTTGGCTTAATGAATTCAGTGACATGAACCTTTGGTTGTTTATAATTATCACCATACAGTCTCATAATTAATTCAGGAGAAATATCATTTGTCCTTTCTGTTTAGGAAACCAAATGGTACTCTCTTGCCAGATTTTCTCAATTTTTGAATAATTGGCAAACTGTATGGGATATTCATCATCTGAGATTATCTTATCGGATCCTTCCATCCGATAAAAAACCTTCATAGGCTTGTCAACTAATTCATTTTTCTCATTTTTCTTAACTAAATGATTCATTTTGTTTTCAATTTTCTGAGGATGTGGAACCTGAGAAAGAGAACTTGTCTCATTTGTACGAATGTGATTTTCCAATGGAATGTCAATGTTTTTCTTAGGTTCCTCATCTTTAGTATCTGAATAATCAGTTACTGCGACCACTCCCTCATCATTCAATCCAAGTATCGGTCTCACGTCAGAATTTGGATCACCAACACTTGAAGTGTTAGATTCATTATCCGATTTTACTGAAATCTACGGTGTTACTAAATTCAAATTGTGATTTTCAAATAACACTAGAGAAAGAACAGAATTGTAATTTGCACTAGTGGATTGTAATGGTTCCTCAATAATGTGGTCCAAAACATAAGCCACATGTTTGTAACTTTCTAACTTCTTGTTGACTTTTTCAACTAAAGACTTGATTTTAGCCATTTCTAGTTTAGTTTCTTCAATTTCATTAATGTAATTATTAATGGTTGTTTGTTTCAAAGAAAGAGTTTTAGTTAATTCTGAAACATCCTTTTTATAACCCTCTAAGTGTTTTGTTGAAATCATGTTCGTCCTTATGATAAGATTGAATGACGATTCTAGCACTCTCTGTCACACCCCGCCTAGGCGAAAACATGAGGTGTAACCACGAAAGGTTTTCAAGCACAAGATATGAGCAAACATTCATATTTATTTATTTATTTATTTATAAAAGTACCAAACGTGTTCAATGACAACAAGTTTCACAAGATATAGTTTAAAACCCTTAGCAGGGTCAAAAGTTTAATGACACGTTGTGTGGTGGTTGTGAATGTAAGCCCAATCATATCCCAAGTTCCATCCATGATTTTAGTTACCTAAAAAGCATGCATAAAAACTTTGTCAACAAAATATTGGTGAGTTCACGGGTTTTTGTAAAATGTAAAGTTTAATGAATTCCTTGAATAACCCATCTTTGCTTAGCTAGTAGCAATGATGATAAACCATCATGAGTTCATAACCAAACCTCGACGAGTGATGCCTCGTACATTGCACAACAATGCAATGAATCGTCATATAAGAAATGCAAGCACTCTCATATATCATAAACTGGTTAGAGCGACTAACCGAGAGTGGGGGTGTCAACCCAATAAATCTATTCATGCGTTTCTAGGCTAAATCCGTAGTTAATGGTTATGATAAACTAATATCAACACTTAGAAATTTTTTCAAAAACAAACTCAGGTTCGATCTTCAAAGACAGATCGGGGGTTCGAATGGAAGAAACTGTCTGGTTCAACCCTCTTAGTTGACTCGAATGAGAAACTATGACACACTAACTCTGGTTCAACCCTGATAAAACTCTCCTTCGACCTCCCGTAAGGTCGAATGAAAAACAATTGGTCGAATGACAACACAACACACTCAAAAACTTTATGTTCGACCTAAAAACTCTCTGGTTCGACCAAAAATCACTGATTCGAACCCAAAAACTCACTCGTTCGACCTAGAACTTTCTGATTCGACCTGGCCCATTTGAAAAACGGTTATTCTTCAAAATTCAGTTATTTTGACCCAAATTTTTCAAAAGTTGATGGATTTTGATGATGTTCATCAGGTTTTGCTTCGAATTTGATGTAGATCAACTTTAATGAATGAAAATTTTTATTTTATCCGTGAAATCAAGTCAAAATCAATCAATCTCCATTGTTATTCAAAGTTCATGCAAAACAGAAAAATTTTAGGTGTTTTTGGTGAAAAATCTGTTTGAAATCTATCAATTTGCAACTGTGTGATTGAGCAAAGCTCTGATACCACTTTATAAAGGATCGATTTTATAGATAACAATTAGATAATCATACAAATAGAACAATCTAGGTGCGGAAACCCTAGATCGTATGCAATATTGATAGAAAACAAATCAGAACACAGTTAAAACCTTTTCAATAGTCATTTTCATTCATAAACAACTTGATAACACTTGATTAGATTAGGTTTACAATGAAAAACACTGAATCAGACTTTTCTAGATCATACAAAGAACACACACACTAGACCTCTATAAAATGACCAACAACATTCCCATAAAATAAAATCAAGACTATATATAGATGTCGCATTCGACCCCCCGTATGGGTCAAATGAGTCCTTCGACCCTATCATCAGCTCGAATCAAACAATAAATACTTCCAAGCTTCCTTCGACCTTATCAGGACTCCTTCGACCCCACGACATGGTCGAATGGGCTCTTCATCAACAAAAAATCTTCTATAAACGCTATATTGTCAATCCAAAAGCGATAGTCACATTCCGTGCACTTACATGAAGCAGGTTGTTCAGCTATTCCTGGGTCATGTTAAAATTACCACCACCGCCACGACCATCGCCGCCATGACCACCAGTACGACCACCCCTACGACCACCACGAACGCCAGATATCTTTTGACAAAACAAGAACGAGAAATTCAGATTCGCCACCAGTGTAAACCACTAGAAATCACAAGAATTTAGATATAGGTCCAATCCAGGACCCTCACTTCAAATGCAAAATCCACCAGGATTTTCATGCATTCCAGTTTATGATTTCGTGTGCACCCGAAATGATAAACTGCTCTACATGGTCCTCCAAGTGTACTCCTAGTTTGAAGCTCAAGTCACCGAATATGAATACCCAGAGGCGTACTACTACTAGTACTAGTGCGAGATAGTCTGTGTAGGCGAGTGTGTCTGTTAGAGCATAGAGGGGAGATGTCCTAATCCTGGACAGATCTCAAAAATGCGCCGAAGCCACTCCAATATACAGCACCGCCGTGCAAAGATTAGCAAGGCCTTATGCCTCTAAACCATAGAGAGGATGCCACAAAGGATAGAACGATCCGAGATAAATAGATGATGCAACACATAAGGATGGTAACACCGACACCCCAACAAAGTTAGTACGCTCCCCCATGTTACGACTCAAATGTATGCGACCGTCTAGTGTGTGTGTGATACTCAGCTTTAGACTTGACTCTACATGCAGTCCTAGTTCACTATAACCATTGGCTCTGATACCAATCTGTCACACCCTCAAAATTCCACATGCGGGGTTTTACCGCGAGGCACGTGACATACCAGGATCCAAGTCAACAGTCACAATAAATGATATCTATATGTAAAAGATACGTAAAGAAAACCATGTAATTTCATAACAAGTCTTAGCGGAAGCTGAAATATGTTTACAACGCAAATCAAAGTAACATAGTTTGAGTTTATTGAAAACATGCACTAAACCCTAGATGCCATGCAACGACCCTATGTGCCTAGTCCATTGACTGCTACCTTAGCGACCTGAGAAAAAAACATGGCAAAAAGATGTCAACATAATGCTGGTGAGTTCACAGGTTTTTATAAAATGTTACTAAAGTGTACCAAGTTTCATCCTGTCAATAGCATGTCAAGTGTATGCTAGCTAGGCATAAGTTAAGCAACTACTACGATTGGAAACCATTACTGGACGCGTTTAGCAAATGTTTAGCCTGAATGTTTAAGCCACCCGAAGATGTTTAGCAAAGGTCGAGACTATCCACCAGCCAGGCTCCGAGCCGATGAATAGGGTAGGTCAGGCCCAATAGATCTATCCACATTCCCCACGTTGTGCAACCCCGCACATTCATGGTTTCCCCCATGACTTCAAAAGATCGCATAGCAACCCCAAAAGTAACCCATATTATGACACAAGTTCCAAAACATAAGTTCATAGCATGTTTTCTTCCCCGAAACTAAAACCAGTAAAAATGGGGCTGTGAAACTCACCTTAGGTTGCGTATTCTAAAGAAAAGAGTTACCAACAAGTCTTGATAGTTCCTAATACCAGGAATCTATCATAAAAGTTCGTATAAGTGTTTTGACTAATAACCCTAAGGTTAGCTAGTCCCCGATTGTCCAGATCGTGACTAAGTTTGTTTGAAAACGTGTTTGACTGTTGACCCGACACACCAGACAGACCTGACATCCCGTTGGTGACCCCTTACATCAATTATTCAAGTATATATAGTTAACACATAATGTTCAAGCATAAAACACTTAGTTTACATCAAAAATCGCACAAATCAAGTTGTATGGTCGAACCAGCCTGTGTTTGAAGTTCATTCGACCTATATGGGTCTTGGTTCGACCCTCATGATGTTCCTTCAACCCATACACAAGTTAATTCAACCTAACATATGTTCATTCAACCCTAACACATGTTAATTAGACCCTAACACATGTCAATTCGACCTAAATCATGTTCGTTCGACCACTTTGGAGTTCATTCGACCTAAATGGATGTTGGTTCAAACCCATGGATGTTCATTAAACCCGACGATGGGTCGAATGGGTTTTCAGGTTCGAGTCTCATCAGCCCATTTCACATAAAACGCACCAAATCGCATCTAAACAGTCCGAAAACACCACGAATCACAGCAGTCAAGCATCATCAACCTATCCCCACAAGACCCTAATAATTTTACCCCAAAATCAGTCTGTTTTACAACTTACCTAAAATTGAAAATTATGGAAATGTCACATCAAGGCATGTAAACTTTACCCAAAATTGAAACTTGTCGAAATTACTTAACAATCAGCTCAATATGCTCAAATTATCATGTATATGAAAACCCCTAATCGTTTTATTAACAATAACATCATGAATCAAACCCTAGATCTAACACAAAATCCCCAAACTGGGCAAAACAACATCATCCAACAACTTGTAACCTAAGATAATCCTAAACCATCATCAATACTAGCCCCAGATCATTGTTATTACATTTACAAAACATTTAATCACCAAAATACACATAACACATCATTAAACACCATTAACACATGTTATTTTTTATGAAAACTCATTATGAATGATAAGGTTTTGTTTAGAAAGATGTTAGAAAGGTTTTTATTCATGAAAACCATCTTAGAACAGATCTGGACATTTGGGGTTTAATAAAAACGAATGAAAAATACTAAAAAGGTTTTACGCTATGTTCCCGAGTTTACTAAATAAAAGAAAAGAAGAGAAAGGGATATTAGGAGAGAAAAGAAAGGAAAATATATAATTTTATTTCGTGTTCCCGAGTTGAAAGGAAAAGAAAAGAAACTAAAGATTTTATGTGTTCCCGAGTTGAAAGGAAGAGAAAAGAAACGTATATTTTACAATTATATCCTTGTAAGATTTTATTATAGGTTAAATGAGAGGGTAAATTGGTAAATGATATACTTTAAATTTTTCTTACTTTCCCTTCCTTCCGCTTCCTTCCAATTTGGAAGGATTGTTATTTGGAGGAATTTTCCTTCCTCTTCTCTCCACTTATTTCCTTTAATGAAACTCTGGAACACAAAATTGTTCCCCTTTCTTTCCGCTTCCTTTCCTTTCCCTCTATTTTTAAACTCTGGAACATAGTGTTAGATCAAGAACACACCTTGAATCTTCTCTTGTTTATGACATAGATGTTATCTTTAGGTAAGGATTTGAAAAAAAAAAAGATTAAAAACTCCTCCTTAGAGGTTTAAAGTTGAGAGAGAGCACTTGGGGGCGTTTAGGGTTTATGAAATGATGTAAAAGTTGCAAAGTGTGGTATTTATAGTCCTAGTTCATTCGACCCTTGCAAAGGTCAAATGAGTTTCTTCTAGAGGTCGAATGAAGACCAGGAAGTTGGTTCGAACCCCCATGAGGTCGAACCAATTTCCAGTTTTCTTAGTTTTTATGGTTTTGTCGTTTAAACGCGTTTTAACACATCCTAACACATGAACATGCAATCCTAACATATTTTAAGCATATATAATCATGGATAATCATATAAACACCGTTCTAACACGTATTTGCACATCATATAACATATATGGATTAATTTATGTATGTCACTTAATTCAATTCATGTAATTCAACAACAACGGGACTTAAGACTCGTATGTACATAAGATAACCCCAATGATCCTCCAAATCATTGAACCCTGGACAATACGTAATGTAAACTGACTCAACTAACCCAGTTAAGTGCGTTAATAAATGTTTTTCGCTAAGATAGAATTATATGTTTGTAAAATGTTAACCAGAATATGCCGGGTGTCATATCATCCCCCTGTTGAAAGAATTTTCGTCCCAAAAATTGCCCGATGCTAAAAAAGAAAGAGACGAAAAGAAAGAAAAATTTTACCGGTTGCTACATATCTGGTTTGCTTGCAGTGAGATATAGAAGAGATCCAATCACCCTCTATATTTATGAATGTCCACTAAAATTCCATCTGGATTAAATCCTTGTGTAGAACCAGTTGTCATGTGTGTTTTGGATAAACCACATTTTTCTAGAAGATGTTTCTTTAAAATAGTTTTGACATATTTGGATATACAAAGAAATATTCCTTCTAGAGATTGTTTGACTTGTAAGCCCAAGAAAAAGTTTAATTCCCCCATCATACTCATTTCAAAATGGCTGGTCATCAGTTTTTCAAATTTCTTGCAAAAATCTGGATTTGTTGACCCAAAAATTATGTCATCTACATAGATTTGTACCAAAATTATATGACATTTGTGAATTTTTGTGAAAAGTGTTGTATCTATATGTCACACCCTCAATTTTCACTGCGGGGATTATACCGCGAGGCGCGTGACATACCAGGATCCCATAGCCATAAGTCATACGAACGACTCTAAATGCCCAAACCATTTAGTTCGTTATTGTAATAACAAGTTTTATAGAAAATCAAACATTCAAATAGTTGCGGAAGCGAAATTAAAGAAAATCGTTAAACAAATAGTCTGCGCATAATAATGCGTCCATAACCATAGTAGATAATTAAACGTACTAAAATAGTTTGATGATCATATCCCATTGACGCTACATGATGCATGCCCTACTTGTGCTCCAAAACTAGTGTCCTGCAAAAGCATGTTTTTCGTGTGTCAACATAAAGTTGGTGAGTTCACAGATTAAGTAAATGCGTAGGTCTCCCAGACCATGTAGAATGAGAAATCAGCTAATTCACATGCTTGGGGTAGCTAGCCCACTCATGGTAACTAACACCGGTAATACCGAACTGCTAATCTACGAGTTCCCACAATAGGGGTATGTGCCTTGCATCATTGTCTATCAACATTGATAATTGTTAAGTTATAGTTCACACCCATGCTCCCAGCACGATGTGAGGTTTGTGAGACCTAATAGCGCTATCAGCTAGTAACCCGCTTCCTTCAGCAACTCATTCGGTATTTAGAAGGACTTCAATGATAGAGGTGGTTTAGTTCATCAAGGACATAAGCATGAATTAGTGAAAGCAGATTCACCCAGTGAATCATTGCACCCCAAACCCGGGATGTGTAAAGTAGTCCCAAGCCAGACTATGAAATAGTTCAGAAATTGTCTCCTTCCGAGACGTATGCTTTTGAGAAATGAGTAGTGAAACTCACCTTTTCTTTGATCTTTTAACCAATTTTTCTTTAATTTTGCAGTATCACTATCTGTTTTTTTTATTCAAGCTAAACTGCCGACTTGTTGGTTTTAACAGTTTTTTGTCAATTGAGCCATGTTCATCCCATTTGATCCATATTCGTTCCTTCCTTCGTAATTTATTTTATTTATATAATTGAAATTTGATATAATTTCGTAGTAAAGCATCCATCTTTGATTGCAATCACAATTAGAGGCGGTTTTAATTCTTATTTTTATAGAAACATCTAGAGTTTATAACATCTCGTGTAGGCAACTGTTACAGGATTTTTGTGTAGTGTTTAATAATAATAATAATAATCTGCTTTGAATTGGTGATACCAACACAACACAACACAACTCAAAACTCAAAAGAGGTTTGTAATTGTATTTTCCTCTTCTCTTGAACCCTTTATTATTATCATTATTATTATTCATCATCTATTGAATACATATTCTTCTTTTGGACATCATTAATTGTTTGTCTGATTGTATTACAATCGTAAACAAACTGAAGTACTTTTTTTATCGGGCATTGAATTCTTTTTCGATTGTTGTTGGTTGTTCATATCCGCGAAAAGAAAGAGACAAGAAACTTTTTTTTCTCGATCAAAGTTTTTTTTAAAAAGGAGGAGAATTCTTGTAAAAATTCTCGTCGTCAGATTCTCTTCATTTGTAGTCCCGAGACATGCGACCTTGTGGTTAGACCGGGCAAGACTAGAAGAACAAGAAATCAGGAGGCGACAACGGAGCAGATATCGGACCCCTGCAAAAAGTAACAACAATACCACCTTTTACCGGCACTCAGTACGACCGGCGACGTTTTTCAGCTACTCGGGTTTTTCCGACATCTTCTCCGGCCCAGGTGCTTTCCTTCCTTAACGTAAACATGTATTGTACACTAAATAGTAGATTGTTGGAGGTGATAGATACACTTAAAAAACGCAGGGTAGATATTGCGTGCCTTCAAGAGACTAGGTGGAAGAGACAAAAGGGGGATGAGTGCAATGGTTATAAGTTGTTATATTCGGGGTCCGATGGGTCGAAGAACGAGGTAGGATTTCTAGTGGCTAGAGAATTGTACAATAATGTAGTAGAGGTGATACGACACAATGATAGGATTATGGTGTTGAGGTTAGTACTAGGAGAGGAAGTTTTTGTAGTCATTTGCGCTTATGCCCCATAAGTCGGACTAGGGGATCAGGAGAAGCGGGATTTCTGGGAATGCCTAGATGTAGTCGTTAGGGCTATACCCAGGGAGGAAAGAATTTTCATAGGAGGCGATTTTAATGTCCACATTGGAAAGGATAGCGATGATTTTCCGGCGGTACATGGGGGCTTTGCTTTTGGTGATTGGAACGACTAGGGTAGGGATCTGCTAGAGTTCGCGGTGGCCCATAACCTAGGTATTTTAAACTCTTTTTTTAAGAAACGAGAGTCGCATTTGATTAATTTTAGCAGTGGTGGTCGTAACACACAGATTGACTATCTTTTGACGAGGCTTGGTGAACGAAGATGGTGGAGGGACTGCAAGGTCATACCAGGGGAGGCAGCAGTGGCCCAACACCGTTTATTAGTGGCAGATTTTGTCTTGAGAGATAGGCGGACCAAGGGGGAAAGCGCTTTGCGACCTAGAGTTAGATAGGGAAATTTGAAGGGCGAAAAGATTGATCTATTTAGAGATAAGGTCATCTCGATGACATCAACTCGAGCGGAGGGGGATGTAAACGAAATGTGGAAGGACTTGGAAAATGCCATTACAAATATGGCGAAGGAGACTTTAGGGATGACAACAGGAAAGGTGGGTGGGTATAAGGAGTAATGGTGATGGAGTGAGGAGGTTCGCACCAAAATAAGGGATAAACAAGGGTGTTTTAGAGATCTTTTGGGTGCACAGATGAAGAGGAACGAGTAATGTTGAGGGAGAGATACAAACAGTCCAAGAGGGAGGCGAAGAAGGCAGTGACGGAAGCGAGGAATGCAGCTTACAAAAGGATGTACGAACACCTGGAAACAAAAGAGGGGGAGCATGATATGTTTAAGATCGCAAAATCTAGGGAGCGTAGGAGGCAAGAGTTAGGGGTGGTAAAGTTTATAAAGGGAGAGAATGGACGCGTTTTAGTCAAGGAGCATGACATTAAGTTACGGTGGCAAACGTACTTCCATAATCTCTTCAACAACCGGAGGGATTTCCAACAAGAAAATGACAACTCATCTACTCTAAAGGCTTCAAAGGAATAATTGTTATTGTCGGCGTATCACACAGGGAGAGGTAAGAGCAGCACTTAATAAGATGGGAAGGGCTAACGCGGTGGAGCCGATAACTTACCGATTGAGGCGTGGAAATGTATGGGAGAAGTAGGAGTTCAATTGCTAACAACGTTATTCAATCTTATTTTCAAATCTGGAAGGATACCAGATCAATGGGGGACTAGTGTAGTAGTACCTTTATATAAGAAAAAAGGAGACGCCCAATGTTGTGGGATCTATAGAGGGATTAAACTGCTAGGACATACTATGAAATTATGGGAGAGGGTAATCGAGTCTAGACTTAGAAGAGAAACTCAAGTTACGGTTAACCAATTTGGTTTCATGCCAGGGCGGTCTACCATAGAAGCAATACATATCCTTAGGAGATTGGTGGAAAAATATAGGGAGAAGAAGAGAGATCTGCATATGGTGTTTATTGATCTTGAAAAGGCATATGACAGTGTGCCTCGTACACTAGTTTGGGACAGTTTAGAGAGTAGACGGGTTTCTAGAATGTATATAGACCTAATTAAGGATATGTATGTTAGGACTGAGACTAGCGTTCCGTTGCCTGTAGGAGATATTGAATCTTTCCCTTTAGAATTAGGACTCCATCAAGGGTCTGCCTTGAGCCCTTTTCTGTTTGCGGTTGTCCTAGACGAGTTATCAAAGTCGATCCAGGAAACGGTCCCGTGGTGCTTGCTTTTTGTAGATGATATTGTGTTAGTCTCCGAGAGTAAACAAGGTTTGAATGCGAGGCTAGAGGAGTGGCGTGTAGTGCTAGAAAGTAAAGGTTTAAGGATTAGTCGATCTAAGACAGAGTACTTGTACTGTGACTTCAGTGGCGTAGGCAATAAAGAGGACACCCTGATTACCATTGAGGGACAGGTGGTGCCGCGGGTAACTAAGTTTAAGTATTTAGGATCATTGGTACAAAGGGATGGATAGATAGATAGTGACGTAGCCCACCGCATCCAGGTTGGATGGTGTAAGTGGAGAGCAGCAACTGGGGTTTTGTGTGACAGAAAGTTTCCAACTAACTTAAAGGGGAAGTTTTATAGGGTAGCTATTAGATCGGCTATGTTATATGGCTCTGACTATTGGGCAATCAAGAAAATGCAAGCACAGATGATGGAGGTAGCTGAGATGAGGATGTTGAGGTGGATGTGCGGACACACACGGTTAGACAGGATAAGAAATGAGGTTTTAAGGGATGGATTGGGGGTAGCTAGTATCTCGGATAAGATAAAAGATGGAAGATTGAGATGGTTTGGGCATGTGAAGAGGAGACAGACGACTGAGCCAGTTAGAGTGGTAGAAGGTCTCACTGTGGAAGGGAAGAGGAGTAGAGGCAGACCAAAATTGACGTGGGATGAGCGACTTAGACAAAACTTAATAGGGTTGCACCTCTCTGAGGACATGGTCCATGATAGGGGTGTATGGAGGCAAAGGATAAAAGCTAAGGACTATTAGGATACGGGAAAAAGGCATTTTAGGTGTTTCGTAGGGTCTTACTTTTGATTTCATGTTATTGGATTTTACATGTTTGTCTTCCTGTACGTTTGTGTATAGGTTATTTATGGTGGTATAGTGTCTATTCTTTCGATGCATTTTTTCAGTGTCTATGATGTTATCAGTAGTTGTGTATGCGTATCTTTTTCTTTTTTTTTTCGTTTGTGTATAGGTTATTTATGTATAGGTTATTTATGGGGGGTGTGTATGTTTTTCGTTGTATGAGAGCAGAGGGTCTCCTTGAAAGCGGTCTCTCTATCCCTAGGGGTAGAGGTAAGGCTTGCCTACATCCCACCCTCCCCAAACCCTACTAATAGCTTTGCTATTTTTGGGATTTACTGGGCTTGGTTGTTGTTGTTGTTGTTTTTGTAGTAGTGAAACTCACCTGGTTATTATACAAGTTAGGCACCCACTTTTGTGAACCGCGTCATTCGGTGTGGATCATGTTTTATGTATATGAGGTTTGATCTAAAAATGTTTCATGAATCCATGTGTAATGTGTGACCAATTGTTTACCACTAAATAACATGATTGATCATATAAGTGAAACAATGTGCGCATAATAGAAGCTTGATTACTAAGTGCATATAAATCGATTTACTAACATTTGTTGAGGGCCGATCTTAATGATCAAAAGGCCTAGTTTGGGTTCACAATAAGGGCCGCTTACAAGTGACTACAAGGGGTTAGTACTTACCTCAATACTAATTGACTAGATGCGATCCTTAGGGCTTCTTGGTGGCCTTCCTTGGCTCGGTGGTTAGGACTTGGGTGGTGTGGATAGGAGCCGAAGCTTGGGGAGGGATTTTGGATGAGTGTTGGTGCAAGTTGAAATGTTCATGGAACCTCTTTATATAGTGGTTTTAGTGGCAAGTCACAAACATCCTTTCCTAGCTATATGTTTAGAGTTTTAGGCTATATTGATGCTTATACATTGGCAAATTGTCTAGTGCTTTTCTATGGGGTGGCCGTGAGTTGGCAAGCCCACCTCATCCTCCATTTTTGGCTAAGGTTAACCATGATTAAGTCCTAGAGGTTCATTAGGGGTATATTAAGGTGTAAGGGTGAGCTCTTGTCCTTTTGTGTTCATGCATGCACCATAATGCCAACTTGCAAAACCTTTGATGGTGATGGGGGGGGGGGGTATTCGGCCGATGTACAAGGTGGTAGGGATATAAGGGGAAGGTTGACTTATCAAGGGATGGGTTAGGAGTTTTGTTTCATTGTCTACTTTGATGTAACATGCCCAACCTTCCATGAGCTTGCACTAATGGTGTTTTGCGGCCGCACAAAGGACAAGGGAAATGAGGTTATAACATGGTGAAAGTGATGTATGAGAAGTGTTCTATCTTGTCCTTTCATAGAGGTGTTGGCCGATTGTCTTACTCAAAAGAGGAAAACTTATCATGGTAACCATGTAGTGTAGGTATCATGTCTTGTTATCCATTTGCATGAAATTCATGACTTCACTATGCTTCTAGATTGATTACATCACTTAGGGAGATGAGTTGGAAGCGGAAAATATCTTGGTTGTTTCCTCCTAGGTTCAGCCAAGTACACTCTAGGTGTTAGCATGGATACTAACCTTTCAATGCTCCAAGGATTGTCTCCATGTGTTCTTGAGATGTCCCCATCGGCCGCCCTATATAGGTAGGAATGTTTGTTTCTTGGGGAGTAACCATAAGGTGTCATAGGGAAAGAAAGATTAAGTATAGCATGTTTGCATTGTCATGTCACTTTTGACTAGGGAGTTCTTGGATGGTTCTAATTTTCTTATATGATTGCCAATGAATTGAGAGCATGTGTGGAAAACATGTTTTTGGCCAATCGAGGAAAGAAAGAGGAAGAGTTGTAGTTTCCATTTAAGTGAAAGTTTGTTGTGACTGATATGGTTGTGATGGTGGTATTTGGCCGTAGTAGGAAGGAAAGGAAATCAAGGTGGTTATGTTAGTTGATACACACATCCTTGTGCCCATGTGTATGCGTGTGTATTCGTGTATAAGTGTTTATACATCTACGGCTAAGTTTAGACTAGTTAGGTCCCTCATTGTATAGGATAAACTTGATGGTATGTGTAGATGAGAGTATGTTAAATGGAATGATAATTAGGATCGGGTCTTTCAACAAAACACAACTTGGTTAAGTTAATGTGTGTGGCCTTGATGATGACATCAACATGTATTTTGTATTATGGGTATCATATGTTCGTTAGCTGATAGTTCATAGGTACATATATATCTCGTGTGTGCACGTGTGACTTATCTAGCTAACTCTAGTTAAGTAGGATGCAAGGAATCTAAGTGCAAGTAACTAGAGTTTGATTAAATTAAGAACCTGAAATTGCGGGGTATCACACTATAGTTCCCTTGATGAAACCTGATTCCAATAGGAATATGGACAAGGTTTCATACCAGGCTCTAGGAGCTTCTTTCAAGCCATATAAGGCTTTGTCCAGATTGTAGACATGTTTTGGAAAGTTGGGATCTACAAATCCATGTGGTTTCTGAACATACACCTCTTGTTCAATCTTGACATTCAGAAAATCTGACTTCATATCTGTAACAACCCGGCTACTGGGCCCAAATTTTTTTGCGATTAAAAATATTATGACGAATAAACTAACAATAATGATGTACAACGAATACGAAGCTAAACTCGCGAGTCATATAATTATTTGACTTGGAGAATAATATGATACGCAAAACTAAAATCCGAACCATTAGATAAAATATCTTACACGAGTGCCGTCATGTAACCGGACCGATACGCGATACGAAACCCGACCCGAGACTACGTGATTAGTCATCACTCTGGGACACATGTCACCCCATAAAAGGGGACACATGTCCCTATCTTATGGTGACAACGCAATCACCAAAACCATTTGATAAAGAATGGTTTTTATTAGAAACCATTTGCCAAACTTCCCTTATATAAATACCCAACCCCACCCAATCTTTTCCCTCATGACCAAAACTTACATATCACCAACAAAGAGAGAGAGCAAAAGATCAGGGGTGGAGCTCCGATGGAGCAGAGGCGGAGACAAGGTGGAAGCTCCGACGGATCGACTGCCAAACGACATAAAAACACAGACACCCCAACCCCAAACGTCTAGAGAGAGAAGGAGACATGAGAGAGAGACGTGACAGAGAGAGAGAGAGAAAGAAGGAGCGGGAGCCGGTGCAAGGAGGAACCACGGTGGTGATTGGTGGTACCGGTTTCTGTGGCTGTTGTGTTAGCAACGGACGGTGGTGTTAACGAGGTGGAGGATGTGGAAGGCGACGGGTTCAGGGCAAGAAGAAAGAGGAAGCAGAGTCGAGGGGTCAGTTGTGGTCTTTGACCAGCCGGCACGATGAATACAGAGACGATGATAGTGGCGGCGGTGATTCAAGGGGTTCGGATCTTTTGGTAAGCCCCATAATATTTCTATACTTCCATTTCTATTACCGATTGATTGAAGCATTATTGAGGAGGCTTGGTTTGAGCTTTGATTATGAATGTTAGATAGCAGTGGTTATGGTGGGCGGTCAGACGGTGACAGAAGGCGGTGGTGCACTAGGGTTCCGATTTGAGGGTTTCGAGTGATAATGACGGTGATGTTGTCCAAGGTTGTTACAGCTCCGACTCCGGCAGACGTAAGATCGATGGTGATGATGCTTTGAACAATAACAGAGACCAAGGGTAGGGATAATAAAAAGGGGATTAAGTTTACATATTAAGATGGATAGGTCAAGGACCCGAATCAACTCAGCTTGACTCAGTCAAAGAAGGGTGGGCTCGGTCAAACGTTGGTCAAGGCTCAATCAACACGGGTCAACAGAAGTCAACCTTCAACCGAGCAGTCAACCAAAGTCAACTGGTCAACCGAGTCAATGACGATCGATAGGTTCTTAGACTATACATGAGGTATAACCAAAACCCTTTATCTGATAATTATATTTATTTATTTAAAGTAATTTGATTATAACTTGATGTGTGGGACTTGACAGCGTATCAACAACTTCGGACATAGAAGCATATTGAGTATCGACTATTGGTTTGGACATTTTGAACTCGACATTAGGAGCCATGGCATTGGGATTTGGTATTTGATATAAGTGATTCAATACGGACACTAGCTCGCGAGGAAGGGAATTCGGAACATTAAACCTAAGTTTGGATTTGATATATTATATATATATATATATACATACAATACTTTTGACATCAAGACTCGACGCTAACACTAGATGGTTGTAATGGAAGGATAGGATGTTGATAAAACCAAGACATACTAAACATATATAAAAGAACGAATACAACCTTGACACTTGAATATGGACTTGGATAATCGGACTAGCCATACGAACATGAAGAATTAGTCTAGACAAATTGGACATAGACATAGACTCGACAGTTGAGACATTGAACAATAATCGCTAAGATGACAGTAGGAACCTAAGACACGAACTTGATTAGAGTAACATACATTAAGGAATAAGTGTATATATATATACATATAAGTTGGAAAAAAATGATGGTAGTGATATTAGAACGTAAGATCACTTGGAACCTTAAACGTTTTAACGTTGAGACTTAGGTCCAAACCCGACAAGGTAAAACTTGGACATAACTAGGAATACTAATAGATATGATGAAGGGACTTCAATATTAGAACCACTTACAGATGAGACGTTGGACAATAATGCCAAAGCTTTGAATTCGGAGATTAAGACATGGAACCGTATTAATAAGAACCATACGCTTGAGCTCGTCCCACACATGAAACCATTACAAATGACCCAAGACTAATAATGTGAATCGGACATAGGATCATGACAGTGATTGATAAATGGATCTTGACTCGGGATGCTATAAGATAATGTAACGTGATGTGATACGCAACCAAAGGTGAGTTCATGTACTTCCCCTTTTTCGTTTTTTAACTGTTTTGGGATGAATGCATGCTTTCTTTTATAAAATGTTGTGAGGTTGACAAGATACATGGCTGCCGGATTATACTGACACTCATTAACTCAGAGGTGAGCCGCTTAATATATGGGTAGTACTACTTGGGGAATCCCCCACGCACAGTGGACCCAGGATGTTGGGCCCGGGAAACCTCCACTGACGCCTGCGGACCGTTGCGGCATATATTATGCCTTGTAGATCTATAATGGCAGTAGATAGATCTAGTGTTAGGGTTGAGGGGTCGCTTTGTACATCACGTGTGTTTGAATTATGTTAACTTGTTTTCGAAATGATAAACTGTTTTTGGATCCATTGAACTACTTACACGGACTCACCGGCATATTTTGCTGACCCAACTCTTTTTAAGCATGTGTTCAGGTACTGCGGATGATTGGATGGCAGCACAAGGTACATGATAGCTAGATGTGGATTAGAGATACACAGGACAGAGATTGGATTGACTAAGGGACTACACTGCTTCGACGACCACCACGCTTCGTCTTCGCATTAGATTTAGTTATATTTTAGATTGTATTTGTATTATTTTGCAACTAAAACTTGTACAAATATTAAATATTAGTCGTCTTGCTTCCGTTGTGCAAGTCTGTTACCAATCTGTCGTTTCTTCCAGGACCCACCTGGTCGGGTTGTTACAGTTGGTATCAGAGCAACGGTTGTAACGAAATAGGATATGTCCAGATATCCTATACCACACTAGGGACAACTTAGAGAACCTAGCGTTTAAGGCTCTAAGATTACCTAGCTAGGAAATACCTTGAAATTACATAAGACGGACCAGAAATTAGACAAGAAACAAGTCGAGACTCGTGTACCTGAACACACTAGGATGCTTTTAAGGACTTAGAACCAGTTTGACTAGTGAGCGGACTTTGTGTGATACGTGAATGATGACTACAATGGAGATTACTAAAATAATTCTGTGAGGTAAATTGACGATTTCACTTGACGTCATGTCAATGTGAATTCACAGGCACGTAAAAGTTCTAAAAATCTGAAGAGTCGCCGAAATATGGGTGTTGACTATGACAACTATGAAGTTGTGCAAGGAAACGGACTATGTTAGTCGTAAACAAGTATATGTTTGGCTTGCGTGACCATAGTAAGAGTTTGGAACTTGAAACAGTTAAAACAGTTTGAGATTATTATGTGCTACTATACGTGTATAACTTATATGATTAAGTGATAAGCTAACCATAATAACTATAAACTCGTTGCGAAAAGATGAATTATGTTAGAGATGAAAACTAATACGTGATAAATTTGGTACGACTTGGTGTGTTACGATAATATATAAGTATATTCTATCGACC
>JAUTDX010002910.1:0-33790 GCA_030844895.1 Ambrosia x helenae
TCAAATATCTTAAATTCTTAACCTTCCATGACCATCCATAGATCGTAGAAGAAATTTGTTCAACACCTTAGTCTGATTGACTTAGATTGGATGTTTTGATAATATAATATAGAAAGAGACGCCATGAACGAATCGAATGAAGAACCGAGTGGCGGCTAGTATTGTGACAATATGGTCAAGTTGAATGATAAATATGAATTAAAAACCATAATATGGTATTAACAATGTGATGAGTTGGTGGACTAAAATCCAAATCAACAATGAAGGAAAAAAACACCTCCCAAAAAAACCGCATATAAGCCACATATTAGAAATAAATTCACGTGAACCACCAACAAGATGTTGAGTAATAAGGATAGTGGTTGGAATCTATAACCGAAAACTATGACATTATTTAGAACGAGATATAACGAAAAGTGGACGAAATAAACACACGGTGGCCACTCAGGGCGGCGGTGGCAATGGCGGCACGCCATCCTGTCTAGGGTTATTCTCAAGTGGTGACGGTTAAGGTTTCGTTATTTGTGTATAGCGATGTTGAGACGGTAGAGAGCCTTGGCTCCAATGAAGAAACAATAAGTATCTCAGAGATTATTGCTAATCACCGAGGGTTTCTACTTACGTTTATCCAACTACGATCGTTTACCCAAACAGTTGGTTTAAACCCGAGATGAGAAATAAGAGTGAGTGTGTGTGTGGTGAAAGTAAAGACACAAGGATATAAGTGGTTCGGTCAAGTTTGACCTACGTCCACTGTGAAGAGCTGGTTGTTTATTACTTTGGAGTTTACAAAGTATTACAAGAAGAACCTAGCTCTATGTTACAAGTGATAATTTTTTGGATCCTTTGCAAAGGAGTTGATGTCTTCTATTAATAGGAGAATCTGTGGGCCTGTTGAAGAGGCCCATGAAGGGCACATCCGATCTGGGCTTGACCTTGGGCTTGGTGTAAATGGCCCAACAAAATGGCGGGAAAATCCGAACCATGCTGCTGATGTCACGAGCTGTTGACCAACCTTTGCAAAGTGGACACATGGTGCCTTCTGATTGGGCGCCGACGACTTGCTGTCTGACACAATATGGTTGACTTACCTGATGGTGTCTGACGTGACGTCTGACAACAGGTAAGCATGTCTGCTGGGTAATGTAGACAGCAGCATGGTAGAAGCATGGAATCAGTCAAGTCGCTGTTCATGTCAGCGGTGGTTGGACTGAACCTAACACGTGTCGCCATCTGGTTAGCGCATGCTCTGTCCCAGATCCGAGTGAATCTTCCTGGGCTTTGATCTTCCGTACATCGTACCAAAAGCTGGTTCTGAAAGGATATTCCGCGCTGTGAGTGTATGCGCGTCTGTTTTCCTAGAGTAATGATGTAGACGAGATTGAATCACGTGCTGATTGAGTTCCGCCACTGGGTTCCACGGGTGGCGGAACCAGTTAGCGCCTAGGATTGTTGAAAAGAGAGATAGGGATGCCGCCCTCCGTCAGGATTAGGCTCCTTATCCCTTCAGATAGTAAAATTGATTGATCGTATTTCATTCAATAAGGTTACAATATATAGAGATTAAAGCTTTAACTTATTAAAATAGAAAGGGGAAAATAATAAAAATGAATATAAAGATATATGATGAATGAGATGTTATAGAATTTTTAAAATGAGTGATAAAGTCTTTAAAAAGTTCTTTTTTTTTAGCTTGCGTGGGAGGGATGTGTTGTTCCTAAATTCACTTAACGAAAGAGAAATATAATATTATTTTTTGTTGTTAAAGTTATTTCTTACGGGAAGATATAGTAACTCGTAAATACACCAAAATTCGGCGAGTGTAACACAAACCAATACACATATTTGTCGCAGAATAACACCCTTTCCTTTCCTTGAGCATAATATTTAAGACCCTCGGAGGAAAACGGTCAAACCATACCTCGCTGCACATACACGCATCTGTCACGTAATACCGGTGTTTGCTAACATACGCACCACGATTCCACTCTCTCTCTCACTATCTTACGCACTCGCGATTCCTCTTATATTCTTCTCTTCATCATCGTCTCATATACTATCTTACGCATTCACGATTCCCATTCTTTTCTTTTGTTTGCATCTAATCCTCTACAACAATGGTGAGACACAGGTGGATGCTACTGTTACTCTTTACTCTCTCTCCTGTTGCTTGCCGTTACGCGTCTCTCTCCTGCATTGGCAGCTTCAGGTGATAATAATATTATTCAATTTCTAGTACTAGTATTCGCCTTGCTTATTATTATTATTATTATTATTTATCAATTTCAGAAACAATACATTATGTTTTTGTTCATTTAGCATTTGAGCTTTAACTTATTAATGTCCGATTATTGATTGCTTGAGTTGTCTATGTCTAGCTATGTGTGTTCATCGTTTATCTTATTTAGTATTAGGATTAGGAATCAATGCGCTGTTAGCATATCATCAACGCGCACGTTAGCCAATAATTATTCGAGTTTGTTGAATCTGGAAATCTGCGGACTGTGGAGCAGTTTTGGTGTTAAGCGAAGACACTTGTACAGTACAAGTTATGATGCGTTATTGATTTTTTTTTTTTTTTGTGAAATTAGTTGTAACTTACTAATTTTGAACTCATGTACTATTTTTAGTATTTTTGGCAAAAAAAAAATGTGGCTAGGAGAATTGGTCCAAGTTTTTGCCCTAAAAGTTATGGTTATGTATATGTGGTTGGTGGTTTACAACACTTTTGGTTACAATATATGTTGTTTCTCTAGTTCACTCTACTTTTATGATAAACCTAAACCAATGGGTAACATTAATTATTCTCTTTGTAGTAGTAGTACTAGTAGTATGAAGATCTTTTCATATATGAGCATTAATTACAAGTAGATTTGGTCACAGTTGAAGTTAATGTTATATCAGAAAATGACCTCAATACCTGAAGTCCCTTTCTGAAGTCCTTTCACAAACATGACGAATGAGTGTTTTTGGGCCGACTTAGACTATACGGTGTGGTCATGGGGGTCTTCACACCCCCCTCCCACGCCCCACAGCGTGCAGCCTTATAAACATATGCGTTGTGAAACTACTAATATTTTATAGAACTACAAAATAACCAAGGTACTTTATAAGTTGAAGAAGCAACCTGATGTAATCCGGTAAGACTGTGGTTGTGGAATAAAAGGGAGTGCAATGACGGCAGAGTTCCTTGTCCTGAAATTAAAATTGAAGTTATGCAGTTTATATCCAAATTAATAAATTATGACATGTGTTTCAGAACAGAATAAACTATTTGTTTTTCTATCCCTATAGATATCTTATATGTAAGATGTCGCAGCTGTTAAGTGCTAAATCTATAACTTCTTTTGGTGATTGATTTACTTTCTATTAACATCATTATGTGTTTTGATGTGTGTTTCATAACTAATTTGCTACCTGTTTCACTCATTAAAGCAGATTGCCCGCTAGATCTAAGTGGCACTAATATACCAAAGCTGCAGTAATTTGTTCAGACCCAGAATCTAGAGCAAGTTGTTGTCGTTATATTAACGCTCTTGTTGCAGTATCTGTTGCTCGTTATGCAAACACAACTAACAGCCTAGGTGTTTCTCCAGAATTATTCAATACATGTCTGCAAAATATATCCCAAACTTTAGAACTATATGGAATGACAAAAAACGCTTCAGCATTTTGTGGATTTGGGACGAAAATTTCTGTTAATTATGACTGCCTTGGAATAACAACAGTCAACCAGATGCGGCAATCTCCCAATTTTTCTAACGTCACTCTATATTGCAGAGCTCCTTAGGAGAAGGACGTTGTAAAAAGTGTATAAATGCGGGAAATTTTGTTTTTAAGGAATTTAGTGCAAGCGGGGGATAATATGACATTGAGCATTTGTAGGGATGCAACATTTGTTGCTTTTGCTAGCCAACTTGATGATGTTGCAGCTGTTGACATTGCTGACTGTTTTTTTGGAGTTCAAGGACTCAGTAGCACTTCTGGTAAGGCTGTATATGGAGAAAATTTCATGAAATTTCTTTTAAACTATATTATACTATTAAAGCGCGAAATTTCTTTACCCTAGTATTCCTTTGGGAAAATTGCTTAAAAAGGTAAATCAACTTTGATCTTATATCTAGTTTGGATAACCATCTTTGTTTTCACCATAAAACGGTAACCATGTTTCAAGCATATTGACTAAACCTCAAAATTTTCACATTTTTACATTCAAGGTAATATGACTGGGTTATCTGTGAAAAGGATGACATGGCTGCTGACGTGTCACACTTTGACCATGTTGACTTGTTCTAATGTCATGCTGATGTGGTGTTGGCATGGCGCCAAAGATCAATTAACATCTAGATTAGCCTACCTGAAAACTTTTAGAAAGTTTGGGCCCTCTTTATAAGTGCACATAAATTGTGTTTTTCTAAAGAAATTAAAAACCAAGATTTGTTACCCTTATATAATATTTTCCTTTAAGGGGGTGTCTCGCACCTCTTTATAAGTCCAAACTGCTTATCTGAGTGAAATAAGTTGTTTTGAACAAGCATTTTGAAGTTGCTTATTTAAACTGCTTATTTCAAAAGGCAATAATCAGTTTTTGAACTTTTAATAAGCAATTCCTTGACTAAGTTCAAGGCCGAGATGAAACTTGATTTTATATTTGACTTTTTCTATTTGTTGGTGGATAATTGTAATGTTAACTGTCTTTGTTGCATTTAATTGTAGTTTTTACTGGATCCTCTCCCCCTAACCTTTCACCTGAGCCAAGCCCGTTTGAATCTGTAGGCCCAAGTCAATTTTTGAGCGTAGCTAGATCTAAACACCATTCCTACCATCTGTCACTGGTTCCTGCTGTTGGCATTACAGTTACAGCACTAGCCACTATGATGTTGGTATTAATGGTTTTCCTTATTCGTAGAAAAGTAAAGAATTTGAGGCACATGAGATGACAACTGATAAAATCTCAACGGAAAGAATTTCTCAGCCAACAAAGAAGTTCCAAGAAGGTAACTCTTTTTCTGATCTAGAAGTGGCAAATTGAGCGGGTTGGACAAGTTGGGTAACAGGTTTAAACATGTCCAGTTCGTAAAAGGATACTTTTACAGCAAGTCAAAACGTGTTGGGTTGTGTTGGGCTGACCCATAAACCTTTGTTTGTCCTCTTTCTTGAATTTTACAAATAATTGATTGTTTCGATTGTGATTGTGACTGAATAAACATTAGGGATTATCAAGGTTGCAAAAGGCGCTAGGCGGGCGGTGAGGTCCAGCCTAGGGACTAGTCGGGACTAGGCGAAAATTAGAAATTAAAACAATAATAACAAAAAAATAAAAATAAAATAAAAAAACGACCGCCTAACTGCCGCCTAAAGGCCAAAACGCCCAGGAAACCGACTAGGACTAAATTCCGATATTGTCTTCAGCCTAGCGCCTAGGCGGCTGCCTAGGACGCCTTCTGCAACACTGGGGATTATGCATGTCGAGGCCACAAAGCATTCAACTTTTATCTTTGTGGGCCACCCATATATTAAGACTAATTTAAAGGCCGCCCAATTACGTATGTGCCAGTTTTGGCCAAACACTATCAAATGACAAAAGGACTTTATTTTTCCTGAAGGGACAACGGTTTTTAACCATTAACACGTGACATTTAATCAGATCCTTTTTGTCTTTTCAAAATATTTAAATGTATATCCATCATCCAACAAGTTTTTGGCCAAAATATAAATACTAATGGGACTAGTTACATACTTGGTTGGCAATGAAGTGGTTGCAATACACTAGTTGCCTTAGTAAATGTAGTTGAATACTTAGGTAGTCTCTTCATCATACATATCCAGAACTTGACTCATTTGACAAACTAAATTTTGAAAATAAATGATTTAGGAGGCTGAGGGTGACTTGCGACCTGCTCAACCCGTTTCCATTTAACTGAAATTTTACTCATTTGATAGGCTAGTTGCAAATTATAACCCAAATAGACCTGTTTAGGCGTTTTCCCTCATAAGAAAGGTCGCAATTGGTAGCTCTACTCTAATATGACTATGTGCTCTCTCTTTAAGTTTTTGGACTTTTTATAAACAAGTTAGAAGTTTATGCAGGTCCATCATCTATGTTAACAAAGTTCAGTTATAAAGAAACTAAAAAAGCAACCAACAATTTTAGTACCATTATTGGACAAGGGGGATTTGGGACTGTATATAAAGCTCAATTTAGTGATGGTTCAATAGTAGCAGTAAAACATATGGATAAAGTTTCTGAACAAGCTGTAGAAGAATTCTGCAGAGAAATTTTGCTTCTTGCTAGGCTTCATCATCGTCATCTTGTTGCCTTAAAAGGATTTTGCATTGAGAAACACGAAAGGTCATTTATACCCGTACATTGCCATATGTTTCTTTCTGCTTATTATTAATTTAGAGGTGGTGATTTGACCCATTACTTATGAATGGGTCAACTTGGTAGTGCTATCTGAAACGGGTCACATAAAAATTTGATGGAAGGGGAACATGTCAAATGGGTTGAATGTCACCCAATGTTTTCTATTTTAAAGCATACAACTTTCTAAATTCTTTTATTACAAGATTTATATTGTAATTCTAACATATGCTCTTTTAATCGTGATTAACACATTAACTATTTATTAAAAGTTTTAAAAATGAACAAGAAAGTGTTTGCAGGTCAACTTAACAAGTTCCACCATGTTTCAACCCCTGCTAAAAAATAGTCGTTCCAACCCAAACCCATAACCTAACTTCCCCGACCCGATCTACGCTTGCCACCTCATTGTCATAGATGGTGCTAATGATGATTCTCTACTTGTTTGTTGGCAGGTTTCTCATGTATGAATATATGGCAAATGGGAGCTTAAAGGATCATCTTCATAGTATGTATCTTTATATATTTAGTTCCCTAGTGTTTTTTCTTCTTTCTAAATTCCTTATGCTTTTGTGCAGCTCCGGGTGTGGCTACTTTGAGTTGGCAGACAAGAATTCATATTGCAATTGACGTGGCAAATGCTTTGGTAAATAGTATTATTAGCTAACTTACAAGAGCTATGGCAATTATTTGGAAATGAATTTCTTCTTTCAATAAGACATTTATTTGTCTCATTTTACAATTTGCATTCAGGAATACCTCCACTTCTACTGCGATCCTCCTCTGTGCCATAGGGACATCAAGTCCAGCAATATATTGCTTGATGAGAACTTCGTAGGAAAGGTAATGGCAAATTGACAATTTTGTCCTTCAAATAATGTAGGGTAAATTGCATGGAATAGAAACAAACTTTAAACATTTTAATGATTTTAGCACTCAACTTTAAATTTGGCACAAAATAGAAGGCAACTTAACTACTGATTTTAGCAACCAACATCATTTTAACTGATTTTACCTGTAATTGTTGGCGTGGCACTTCTGTGAAAAATAAAAATTGATAAACAAATATGTCATCGTTTGAGTTTATATTCAAAATAATTGTCAAATGGCACGTATTGTCATAAACATATATACTAACATGACATATAAGATGGTATATGAGCAATCTAATAAAAGCTGCAGACGTAACACGTTGCTAATACTGGTAATTAAATTTAACTTGGTTGCTAAAATCGGTAATAAATATAAGTGACTTTCAATTGTGTGCCTAAGTCGGTTGCTAAAACTTATAGATGGCTATCAGGACACTTATGTAGTTATGTTATGGTTTTCCGTTTTCGTAACTTAATCTCGTAACTTAATTGTTAAAAGAAATTAGAGCCTCAGAAATATAACTGCTGGGACATGGACAGCCTTTATGAATATTCCAGTTGTCAATTTTTTAAGGGGTATGTGGAGGAGACCCTCTGGCCCCTGGTATCCATAATGGATACCGATCATCCCACCCCACAAGGGTTATGATCCCGGCAAAAATAAAGTTTTAAAATAAAAATAAAGTTTCATGTTCCATATTTGTGATGCAGGTTGCAGACTTTGGCCTTGCATATGCATCTAAAGATGGATCTATCTTTTTTGAACCAGTTAACACAGAGATCAGAGGAACTCCTGGTTAGAACTTTATTTTCTATAGAGCAAAAATGCATAAAAAAAGGTTACCATCTTTGGCCAAATTAACTTTCAAGGGGTCGCATAAATGCCTCAGCCCCCTCTAGGAGAGGTTCATGTTTAAATCCAACTTCCATTGGTTTCGCGCCTTAACCCCTTGAAAGCCACTTGTCCATCCGCCAACGTAAGTTGCGCTTTACCT
Organism: Ambrosia x helenae; assembly: GCA_030844895.1. Lineage (NCBI taxonomy): Eukaryota > Viridiplantae > Streptophyta > Magnoliopsida > Asterales > Asteraceae > Ambrosia > Ambrosia x helenae. Next base: position 8,232 of record JAUTDX010002910.1, read on the forward strand.
GGTCCCACAAGTTAGGATGGTATTGGTGGGGGGGGGGGGTGAGTTTTCCCTAACAATTCTATTGATCACAAAAAAAACTTTGGTAACAATCGAACTTTCAAAAAAACAAAAAAGAGTTAAGGTAAGTTATTGCTAACAATCGGATTTCAAAAAACAAAACAGAGTTAAGGTATGAGTTGGTTACCTTTTATCAGTTTTCTAGCCTAAAAAATTTGGTAACCCAGAATAAAAACGCGCAAATGTCAAAAAAAAAAAAAAAACCCTTATGGACTCGACATTTTCAAGTAAACTGGACCATAACTAGCACATTTCAATAACCATAATCACATACATAAGAGGTTCTAATTTCTCTTTGTCTTTTTATTAAACTCAGGTTACATGGATCCTGAATACTTGGTCACACAAGAACTAAAAGAAAAAAGTGACATCTACAGTTACGGGGTGGTGCTACTGGAATTAATAACCTCTAAACGAGCTATACATGACAACAAAAACTTAGTAGAGTCATGCCAACCCCTAATGACATCAGAATCAAGATTCGTAGAACTTGTGGACCCTGCAATCGGAGACACCTTTGACTTTGACCAACTTCAAACCCTAGTCACACTTGTGAAATGGTGTACCCACAGGGAGGGCGGGCTCGACCTTCAATTAAACAGGTATTAAGGCTTTTATACGAGTGTGCGGACCCCACGCATAATGGTTTTATTGATGCTGTGGTAACTGAGAAAGGGAGAAGCAGTCAAGGTAAATCGCACGGGAGAGACAACCACAGTTGGGATGCCCGGGGCTTGGCTTCTTCGTCTAGCACTACGCGGTCTTATTGTAGTAGAAGTTTTCTGCTTGAAAATGGATCACCTCAATCTCCTTCAAATATACCATCCATTTAAGGTGCTTTGCTACTTCAAATTTTGTTTACAAATGAGTTTTACATTCAGAATGTTCATATTTGATGTTTGCATTATACACACATTTATCCATTAGTATCGACTATAGAGGATAACAGTGAGTTAAGTGTTCTGCTAATCTAAGGTATGGTTATTAAACAAACCTACTCACATATGCCCTTCATTTGACGTGGTGGGTGGTTGGAAGCAGTGGCGGATTTAGAAAAAAAAGTTCAGGGGCATCCCAAACTCTCTGTTACTATAATATTTGCTCAGTGGTATCCCGATACATAAACGAAGAATAAAAAAAAAAAGTTTTGCACTAATTTTTTACGTCGCAGTGAAAGTTGAGGAGTAGTCCGGGCTACCTATAGTTACAAGCTAGATCTGCCCCTGGTTGGTGGAGGTAGGTATGCCAACAATTATGCTGGAAAAAGTCTAGAGAACAAATTCACCATTACAGTTATAATAATCAACCATGTAATCAACCATAGTAATCAACCATTACAGCTTATATACAAACTTAAAAACCATAGTAATCAACCATGTGGTTGGCGTAGATTCATGGTCTATAATTATAAGCAATACCAAACACTCTCTCTAACTTATTTTATTTCATGTTTCGGAACAAAAAGAAAACGAGTGGGGTAAATTATAAAGAGGATGTACGAGGATTTATAGAAAAATATAACGTAATCGGTTAGCACATAAAGTCGTCAAGATATGCCTTAAAAAGGCAACCTTTAATGTACAATTTACTTATTATAACATTTTACTTTGTGTTTTATTTGTTATTAGGTTAGAAACTTGTATAGTATACGGTGTTGAATTAATAAAATTTAATGGTTACTAGTAAGCGAAAAGTAAGTACCGGAAAGTTATGATGTGATATTTTTATTTAATGGGTGAGATAGAGAAAAACGGAAAAACTATAATTTAGTATTATCATTTCATAGGTGATGACGTCTTTTAAAGTACTTTACAAAGCATACATACAGTGTTCTATGCCTATCAAGGTTTTGAAGCCCGGGTCGGACCGTGAAAACGGACCCCTGACCGGTCCGGGTTGCTATATCGGACCACCGGTTTTTTTTATTTATTTTTTGGGGTTTGGTTTGTGTTTTTGGGTCGGTTCATTAGACCGGTGAAACGCCAAAAACTCCGATTCAACATCCGGTCCGATTCTAAAAACATTGATACCCATTCATCCCATGAGCCCATCGTGTACTCTAATGCAAAGGTCGGTGGGTGTGTACAAAGTCCAAAAGTTACCCTAAAATAACAAACAAACAATCTGTCTCGCTTTTTTCTCGTTTCATTCAAAATTAAAATATCGGCAGGTAAATTCAAACCCCCTCTCTTTTATATTCTTTGATCTATGAATGTTTTTGATCTTTAATTTCAATCCATGTGATAGATGTTATCCGTTTAGATTAATTAGTTTTTTTTTCTCGTTTTCTAGGTTAAATACTGATTTCAATTCATATAATAAATCAATCAATCTATCATCATATTGTTGTTCACAAATCTGTCATTACTGCACTGTATTGCTGAATACTAATAAGGGGTGCAAACGAGCCGAGCCCGAGCTGGAGTCTGGTCGTTTAAGTTATGAAAGCTCGAGCTCGACTCGTTTATTTGTTATTAATTAATTTTATTAATTGTAATACTTATTTTATATATAATTTGGTTAATTATTCATAGTTTTATAAATATTAATTATTCTATTTAAATAATATTTAATATATTAACTAAATAAAATTTATATAAATAGTGAGCTCGTTAAGGCTCGCGAGCCGGTTCGAGCTCGATAAATAAAGCTCGAGCTTGGGCCCGTTTACTAAACGAGCTTGGTTTTTAGGCTCGGGCTCAAGCTCCTTTAAGCTCGGCTCGTTTCGAGTCGAACTCGAGTAGCTCGCGAATAGCTCTGCTCGTTTGCACCCCTACAGTAAACTCAAAGTAACATCACTTAATCAATAAGATATTAAGTTTTATACACAAAGAATCCCTAACTATTTATCAACTTTGATATTATCTTCAGAATCATACATGGAACAATCACAACTGTCAATCCAAACCACAACTTCACCTGAACAAAACCGTAACGGGTCAGATGGCGCAATCGCCATACTTTGGGACATGGAAAATTGTCCAGTTCCTAATGACGTACGGCCCGAAGATGTGGCGGGTAATATCCGGATGGCCTTACGGGTCCACCCGATAATTAACGGTGTTGTAACGATGTTTTCTGCTTACGGGGATTTTAATGGCTTTCCTAGACGTCTTAGAGAGGGATGCCAAAGGACAGGTGTTAAGCTTATTGATGTGCCGAATGGTAGAAAAGATGCTGCGGATAAAGCGATCTTAGTTGACATGTTTCTTTTTGCTCTTGATAATCCTCCACCGTCTACCATTATGTTGATATCCGGCGATGTTGACTTTTCTACCGCGCTTCACGTACTTGGTCAACGTGGGTATACTGTGATTCTTGTTATTCCATCTGGGGTTGGTGTTTCGTCTGCTTTGAGTAATGCTGCTAGTTTTCTTTGGGACTGGCCTAGTGTCGTTCGTGGTGAAGGCTTTGTTCCTGCTCGTGGGATGGGTATGGGTATGGGTCCTGCTGATGCGGCGACCTTACTGATGAGCTGTCAGATAACTGACAGCTCAGAGCTACAAAAATGAAGAAGAAGCGATTGTTTATAGAGGAATCTCTCGAACCTATTGTAACTCTAATAATTTTTCAACAACGTCAAGATCTTATAGTTTTCCATGCGGTTTGAATAACGATTTAACGTGGGTCCAGCCAGGAGATTTGGAAGGCTTAAAATGTCAACTAGTTAAGCTTCTAGAATGTTTTAACGGTTGTTTGGCACTTGCACGTCTTCCTGCTGAATACCAGAAACGTTTTGGGAGGCCGCTTTACGTTTCAGAATACGGGACGTTAAAACTCGTGAATCTTTTAGGGAAAATGGATGATAAAATCGCCGTTGAAGGCAAGGGACAAAGGAAGTTTGTGTATCTTAGGAAATGTTTAGGGGGAGACACGTCGACCTTGGGAAAGATTGATATGAAAGGGAAGGGTACCCGGGACGAGAATACGTGTGTTGTATCTTCAGATGAATTATCTGATGATGAAAGGGTAGTTTTGGAAGATGAAGATGAAAGTCTAGACAAGTTTAGGTTTGAGCTTCAGGAGATTTTAGTGAGTTATTCTTGTGGGATATTTTTGGGGTTTTTTGAAGCGATTTATCAGCGAAGGTACAAACGACCGTTGGATTTTCAAAGGTTTGGTGTGAGTGAATTGGAGGAGTTGTTTGAAAAGGTGGATGATGTCGTCGTGGTGATTGAAGATCCAGTAAGCAAGAAGAAGTTCCTGGTGGCGGCTGGTTGCTAAACAAATTAATCCGTTGCTAAAAACGGTTCGTTTTGACGTACTTCCACCTAAGCATGTTGCCACTTGGTTTGGTTCAGTATCTGTTGCTGGCAAATGCGGGTTCAAGTCCCAACTTGAAGAGGTGCGCGCGCGCATGTGTGATTATTTACTGTACCAAAAAAATATGTTGGGTAGCCCTTGAAGCCATTAGCCCACATCACTGAGGTTGGTTCTTCAAGAATCTGAGTAGGTTGTAAGAGAAAAAACAAAACAGGATCATCGACGTTTATGTAGGATGTGTTTGTTTTTTTCACATGAATACGAGTTACTGTTCTAAAGACAGATGAGAATGTATGATTTGGAGGGCTTTCATATGATGCAATGGCGGTTCTTTGAGGTTTATGCAGGCTGTGCTTGTTTTCTTCATATGAATATGGCGAGCACCCGTTCTGAAAACAGACGAGAATGTTTAATTTGGAGGCTATCTTTCGATGCAGTGGCGGTTCTTGTTTGGCTGAGACCAGGCATCATCCTTTTCCGATTGACATGATTATTGATTGTATGAGTATCTAACTATAAACTTTAAAATAAATGCTCATTTGGTAATGATCAGTTTATAACTCAATTATTTATCACATGTTGCATTCCAGGCCCATCAGTTGAAATAAACAAGTATTTATTTGTTAGTTGTAAGGCCAAATAATTTGAAGCCATAAAATGGAAGTCAAGATCATGGTCATGCCATGGTTCCTTTTTATTTGTTAGCTGTCATGCATTTTGCATAATCGATCCATTTCCAGGGGCGAAGCTTGGTTCTTGAATCGGTGAAGACCGAACTCAATTTACCTACAAATCGCAAATTTCCACTACTGCGCCAAAAAAACGGACCCCTGGCCCTAAGAATCCTTCGCCCCTGTCCATTTTAGTATTTTCAACGAATTTATAACTTAACCGGACCTGACATATTGCTATGGTCCCTAGCCGTCCATCGGATTCAAACCTTTAGATTACTACGTTAAAAAGAAAAATGGCAGTATAAGGTATAAAAATACGTCCAACTAGAGAAACGCGATACAAGATAAAGAACATAAAGCATGATCCTCAATGTCATTCGTGCCCTGAAAACCATCCAAACCTGTGATACTGCAAATGGTTTTTGTTCCTCTTACCACAGCTTAAAAATCGCTAAATCTGATGGTAAATTTACGAAAATTGTAACTGCACGTACACTTTTGATTTAGTCGAATCTAAAATGTCGTTTCATGTTTAATTCAACCTTATTCGCATGTGGAACAAATTTGGTTAAGTTATTAAAGAGATTGGCAACTGCAATGTTTTCATACCATTGACAGAAATCAACTCATATGATACAGTAGAAGACATTAACCCTTGTTTCTATAAGAACAAACTCATTTCTCCTGCGACACCCGAACGAGTTTATAATGCAGGCCGTAGCCACAAACTAAACAGTTTCTATATCAACCTTAAATCGCCACAATGAATCGATCCAAATTCAGAATTAAGCAGAAAAATGAAGCTAGAACAAACCACCTAAACAACTTTACAAGACCCCTTTAGACGTTCAAGATGAAGACGACAAGACCTTTCAATGGCAGCCACATAGAACTCTTTAGGCATGGTCCCAACCACTGACTCGCATTTCTCACCATTCTTGAACAAAACCACTATTGGAACCGCTTTAATGTCATATTCCTCTGTGATTCGTGGGTCCTTGTCAGCATTCAACACGTAACACTTCACCTTCCCTGCATATTCGGCTGCAATCTCATCAATCACACGGTGCACCATTTGGCATGGTCCACACCAGCTGGCGTAGAACTCGACTAGAACTGGAGTTTTGCTGTCAAGAACTGATGCGTTCCATGACTGCCCCGTCACCACTGTTGCTGTAATTATACAAATGAGAAGTTTCGGTAAACAGGCTTGACAAAATAGCAATGTTCGGCCTAATATCTAGTTTCAGAAAAAGGTTTGGCCGTAAATATAGTTTGAGAAAATGGCTTGACTAGCTAAAAGTCTGAAATAGCGTATAATATTGCGCAAATGCAGGAGGTAGAATCAATCTTTATACTTATCCTTATAACAGATTTAAATTAGACATAAAATAGAAGTCAACTTATGATTTAGCAAGCGATCTCGTTTTATCTTATTGTATCTGAAATTTGCAATCACTAGCTGATGCCATGCCTCTACCGGCAGCCATCGCCCACCGCATTCCAGAAAAATGCTTACATGAAAAGAAAAAGATACTTGCAAGTGTGAAAATGATCTATTATAGCAAATTAATATTTGAATTTAATATTACTTGTCAAATCAGATGTATATACATGTACACCAAAATGACATACATAGACACTATGATAGATATTTATACAAAAGAAACCAAAATTTTCCAATAAAAGCCTGAAAAAGATCAAACAAAATTTGATAATGTGCTTCAGATCAAAGTCAAACTCTACTTGAGGTATCAAGCACCGCAAGTTTACGACAAAAAAAATGATCATCAAGCAAAACATATGGGGGTGTCTGGGATTGATTATTAAATAGTAGAAGCGCATGATCAGCTAATTTCACGTAAGGGTAAACTTGTAATTTTGAATCCTCCAAGAGTAATCAGTTTGAAACCAAGCAATCCCAAACAGCTTATAGAAACAACTTATGAGTTATGTCACCCTACATTATGCGGATCAGCGGATGAGCAGTTTTCTTTAACCAAACACTCAAAGGACTTGATTTCTCTTGAAAAAAAAAAAAAGATAACGCAATAAGCAGATAAAGTGTCATATATTACTTGGATCTCCAGTTAGTTTAAACATACATGTTTATTAACTAAATGAAACTAAAAGTATTTTCCATCAAAGTTTTAGTTATAATAGGAGAAATCAGTCTCATTCATGTTAAGTTAGTTAACTACTTAACTACACAAAGCGTATGTATCTTCCTCCAGAGTTTTACTTTTAATAATCAATGTCGTTCAAGTTAAATAACATGCTTGCCTATTAACCCATTCAAGGGGGATGTCTAACCTCTGTATCAATTACCTTACCAAACTCGGATAGAGGTTGGATTGTGCGTTTTCTGATTATTTAAGGGCGTCAAAACAACCAGATTTAGAGACTCGCCTAAGAAGACGTTAGAAAATTTAATTACTAAAAGAATGTAAGGTTACCTACCGATCCGTAGCTTTAATCATTAGGATTATCCGATTAACAAGTTCTCAATTTTTCTAAGTTAGTTTCTCACATCATTCTTCTCATTGATGTTATTAAGTTAATAAAGAGGTTACATTGTTGACAAAGCTTCTCTATTCCTAATTAAACATCAAGTAAATAGATCTATGATCACAACTTTATTTATTATTAGCCTATTATAAAGACCACCCACAAAACAAAACAAAACACAACAAATAATATAAAATATTCATAGCAGTGTCTCGACTCGGAGGGCAGGGGTTCGTTTTTAGTAGGCTAGGGTTTGCCGTCCAGAAAGGGGTGGCGGCGCAGCTTGTTGCCCGCCTGCCCGCTGTCTTGATGTAATTTTTCGCGACTTTAAATGAAATGATGACATGTTTAAAATTTTAAAAAAAAAAAATTTACTCTCTAATGCAATATAGCAAAGCTATAAATAAGAAAACCCCCAATTTAATCCAACATTAAATACCCTTTGTATTTAAAAAAAAAAATTGGCCCACATAAACATTAATAAAGTCTTGATATCAAATCATACATACCCTCAAGATATTAAACAAATAGGACCTTAATTTTATCACTTTAGGAAAGAAAATCCCCAATTGAATCATTAAATCTTAATAAAATAGGATGATCCAGCCAATAAAAGGGAAGTGATCAATTATGGCAATAATATTAATAATAATAATAATAATGAGAGAAGTAATAAGAAGGTACCTTTGGATGGGCGTTGTTGCAAAGAGAGGACTGGAACAGGTGATCTGGGTTTGATCGGACGGAAAGAGAAACCATTATTATTATTATTAATATGAAGAGGGGATGAAAACAATGAAGAACGTAATGCGAATTGGGAGTTAAGATGAGAAGAAGAAGAAGAAGAAGAAGAAGAAGAAGAAGAAGAAGGTAATAATAAAGATAAAGAAGATGAATTGGCCATTGTGATGGATCGGATCTTGATGATGATTAGTGAAATGGGATCTGATGGATGACGTGGATATTATTGATAGTGATGGTGAAGAAGAAGACAGATCAGAGATGATGAGGTGTATTTGTAATTTGTGGAAAACAAGAACCGCATGTTGTTTAAATAAATATAAGTTGTTGTTATTATTTTATAAAAAAAGGGGAAAAAAACACGCCCGGTGGGACTCGAACCCACAATCGCCTGATTAGAAGTCAGACGCCTTATCCATTAGGCACGGGCGCTTCTTTGTTTATTATCATTGGTTGATTATTCTTATTATTATTCCAATTTGTACCACATTTTTAGTTATTTTTATTTTCTTTCTTCGCACTCGATGGCGAAGCTTGAGAAATGAGAATTCCGACCGGAGAGTCGAAACTGTATATACCTAACAAATTCTATATAGATACTATATAATCGAAATTTTGGGGGTCAGGTGCTCCATCCCTTATGAAGCTGCACCACTATTCGTACCACTAGCTCTTACTTTTTTCCTTAAAGAGTACCAAAAGCTAGTATTATTTATAATATATAAATGAGTGTCATTCAATACAGAACTTTTAAGTTCAAAACTAGACACGGAAACAAACATTTATACGTAGACGATATAAGATAATTACATGTAGTTGAAAGAGAAATAAATGGTTAACTAACGTTATGCCCACTCCCTAGCCTAACCGGTTTTAAAGTTTCGGTATTGGAACTCTTTGGTATGATGTTAGTTACAAGATCTTTTCAACAACCCACAATGGTTTTTGTTTCATGCAACAATTTGATGTGGTCAAAGTAGCCGCGTTAAACACAACTAGTAGAAAAAAACTGCAAGGTCGTTTATCTAATGAAAATTATGTAAAAAGAAGTTTATTGGTAATATCCAGTTCATGTAAAACATGTTTACATTCTAAATACACCAAATTTAGTGGTTTGTGTTGGGCGATTTCTAGAAGCAGCGATGCAAAGTCCCAAGACCTTTCGGGTGTCAGCAGGGTCGATTATCCATCATCCCATAACCTTGCGGTTGAATAATATGCACTGCTTTCTCTTTCATATGCTTCGATAAATTTTCCCTTGAATTTCTCTTCATCTTCCTTAGACCACTGTAAGTCAACTAGTTATTAGACCCTTACTAGTCGACTAAATAGACGTCATATATCAAAATGGCCTTTTGACACATAAAGTTCATGTCTAGTCACTCGACTTTACATAACTTTTGCCAATAAAAAGAGACATGTTATTGTCATTTTACCACATACCACAATCACCACTTTTGAGGATATTATTGTCATTTTACCACATACAAACAAAAGATTTATTAAAATGTGTGTTTTTTGACCCATGACGTTTAAATTGGTACGGAGAGAGTATTTATGAAAATTACAAGACGTCAAGTGGCTATGCATGGAATCAAAAGGTCTTTAATAATTAAGTTGGTCAAAATGGTTATTTGAGATATTTTACCCTGGCCTTTTTTAAAGACTAAAAAAGTCAAGTCAACAAGAAATTTATCCCAAAATTCTAAGAATCGCTTGTCGTTACCTGGATTCCCTCTTTTTTCATCTTGCTCTTTTCTATCTGAGACATGACACCAGCCGCCTGAAAATTTGGCACATAACACAACATTTAAACAAACAATTCCTTCAATCATTCTGTGCAAATTGTAAATTTTGAGATGGATATTTTAACTAATTAAAAAAAAACTGAAATATGTATTTCACAATAGCATAGAGAAAACCTGAGGACCACCCATCACGCCTATTTTGGCGTTCGGCCAAAAGAACATGAAGTCTGGATTATATGCACGTCCGCACATTGCATAATTACCGGCACCAAAGCTTGCACCAACAACAATAGTAATTTTAGGTACCTGGAAATATATAAAAAATAAATAAATAAAAATGATACTGAAGTAATTGTTAACAGATTTTTTTCTAGCTCGATATGGGACAATCATAGTAGTATTCGTTTGCAAGAAACTAAACAGAAATCAAACAAAATGTCGTCACTTTAGATTCTTGGGATAAGTAGAAGTCGAACATCAGCAACTGAAGCCAACTGTTGCTAAACGAAACTAACCTTTGCACAAGAAACAGCCATGACCATCTTTGCTCCGGCTTTTGCTATACCGTTAGCCTCTGATTTTGATCCAACCTATCATAGGAACAAAATGTACATATCACTTGTCCTCAATGTTACTATGCATAGCATGAGGAAACATATATTAGGAACACTATTTACCAGAGGCGGAGTTAGGGGGGGGACTGAGGGGTATCAAGCCCCCCCCCCCCCCCCCCCCAATGGCCCAAATTTGTTAAGTTTTTAAGGTAAAAATTCGATAAAATTGTATCAAGCCCCCCTGTTTTTAAGGTTAAAATTCAATAAAATTGTATCAAGCCCCCCTTAACGCTCACTCCAATAATCTAAGCCCCCCTTATCATGAAATCCTGGCTCCGCCTCTGCTATTTACCATCCAGCTCCAGATGGTAAATAGAAAAAAAGTATACCCCATTCATCTAAAAACTGACGTAAGTTTTGTGGGTTTATCCATATATTAAAAAAAATTGACCAATGGTTGGAAGTACTCAAATTTACAGTTAAGCAATTGTATAAGACGGAAAATAAGCTTTTTAATTATGAAAAAAAGACCTGCCAGCAACATAAAGAAAAAAAAAACAGGTACTGTGCCAAATATATATAGATGAATCAGATGACATACCATGAATCCTGTAATATTTTGAAGGAACACCAATGGAATATTACGTTGGGAACATAATTCAATAAAGTGGGTTCCTTTTAGAGCGGATTCATTAAATAACACTCCATTGTTTCCTAAAATTCCAACAGGCTGTCCATGAATTTTAGCAAAGCCTGTTACAAGGGTCTGCAAAATGGAAAAAAAAAAAGGAAAAAGAGAATTATATCGAATAACATGGTAACAGAAACTTATGGAAGTCAGGGTAAAAAGCAATAAACTTAGCCCTCACAGTGCCATACAATTGTTTGAATTCATCAAATTCACTTCCATCGACTATGCGGGCAATAATTGACCGAATGTCAAATGACTGTTTTAGATCCGTGGGTGCGATTGACCGAAGCTCATTGACATCATAAATTGGCTCTTTGTAATCAGAAATATTGCCTTGAAAACCATTCACCATTCCTTCATTTCCAGCTGTGTGTAAGTTTTTAACAATATTCCTTCCTATAGAGAGTGCATGCAGTTCATCTGTGCAGTTATGAATCAAAAAAGATGTCGAGTTAGTTTGCTTAGTAAAAGAACACTTGAAAGCATGTTATAAATGATCACTCATAACATGTAGTGCTGTTTTGATAAAACCTGTGAGAAGGAATATGCATAGGAAGTTTACCTTGAGCAAAATAGTCAGAAACGCCTGATATCTTGCAATGTACATCTGCACCCCCTAAATCCTCAGAAGACACTTCCTCACCCGTAGCAGCCTGGAAACTAGTCAATTAGATGCATACACACAGACCACATGAAAACAAGTCATGAAACATATGATCCAACAACAAAATTCAAATATACCAGAAAATAAATTTTAAGTTATTAAGAAAAAAAAGTAAACTAACCTTAACAAGTGGAGGTCCTGCTAGGAATATGGTACCGTTTCCTTTGACCATAACACTTTCATCAGCCATTGCAGGTATGTAGGCCCCACCTGCTGTGCAAGAACCTAATACTAGAGCAATTTGGGGAATACCTTTCGAAGACATGAGTGCTTCATTATAGAATACTCTACCAAAATGCTCTTTATCAGGAAAAACCTCAGCTTGTTTTGGAAGAAAAGCACCACCACTATCAACAAGATATAAACATGGTAATCTGCAATTAGCTGCAATTTCTTGAGCTCGGAGGTGTTTTTTAACAGTAACTGGATAGTATGTTCCCCCTTTGACGGTTGCATCATTTGCTATAAACATACAAAGTTTTCCATGTACTGGTCCTATCCCAGTTATTATACCACCAGATGGTAGAGGTTCATTGTATAACTCGTGGCCTGCAAGCTTTGATCAAATATAAAAAAGAAATAAACAGAAGAACAACATGAAAAAATATCAAAGAATGATTATCGCTTATGGTATGTTTTCTAATTGTTCTGTAACCAGGGCATAAGTACAAGCAATTTCTTGCCATATCAACGCTGTGTTGGGAAATTACCTAGTGGACTGATTTAGGGCTAGTTTATCAAGTAGATTGTTTGAATATATACGTCGAAGAACTCAGAAAAATCCCAAATGTGTGATCCTAAATCCTAGTATAAGCTGCATAATCTTGACATAGCTATGGCAATGAGCTATTACGATCGAACTAAGCCAGTCAAACCCTAAGAACACCTATGTCAATCACTAAAAGCAAGTTATATATGAAGTTATGAACACTGAACAAACCGAAACATATCATTAGTTTCCAACCTGAGACAGCTCAAGGAACGAAGAAGAAGGATCCAGTAATCGATTGATCCTCTCTCTAGGAAGTAATTTGTTCCTACTTTTATGCCTCTTCACAGCTTCCTCACCTCCACCTTCAGTTACCTTCTTACACAACGAATAGAAAATCATTATAAAAATTAACTTTTAACACTTGCATGTATTCAAAATTCAACCTCTACAATCAAAATCCTTTATTTACAAAATCAAATCTACAAACTCCTCGACATGTTCGCAAGCATTAAACTACATTAACCACATCAAAAATTCGATTAACAAGCAATTTCATAATACAAAAAATCATCACAAAAGTTAACTTCCTACACTAGCATGTAATCAAAACTCAACCACTGCAACACATTAACAGTTTAACTGAAGAGCAATTGCATAACACAAAATCATTCCGAAAGTTAACTTCCAACGGATGCATGAAATCAAAACTCAACCTCTACACTCAAAATAGGTCGTTTCTTCATCGTGTTAAACAGTTCAGAGACGACACCATTAATACAGGTAACAAAAATGAATATCAGAATACGACTACTTTAAGGTGCAAGGTGTCTTCTCGGCAAGTTTGGCAAGTCGGCAAATGCATACCGCGTGGTGCGGCGAGTGAGTGTATATGCCGATGAAACTTTTAGAGAGAGCTGAGTCAGAGTGGCCTCTCTCCAAAATTAATCAATCATGTGTTTGTTAGTTTATTTTCTTTAATTTAATTTAAAAAAATTGGTTGCGGCGTGTGAAGTGCATGAAGCATGTAGTATTTCCAACTATTTGGCAATAAGCCCTTCTTATGGCTTTTCGCATATAACGCATATATGTGTGGCCCTTTGGGGGCAAATATAAAGTTACACTAATTTTAACGTTATTTTACTGATTTGGTGAAACTAACGTTAAAAATGACTGACTGTTGTTAATCATGCATCATGTGGTGGCGTTGATAGCCAAACACAAGTGGGTACATGCAACAATCGGGTTTGTCCCAATTGCTAAGTGTTATGTGTCTTATGTCCAAGGCTTGATACAAAACCACTATCGAGCCGGGATGTCACCGGAAGCAGCCTCTCTATTCCCACGGGGTAAAGGTAAGGTTGTCTACATCTTACCCCCTCCGACCCTACCTTAGCTTTTGCTATCGGTGGAATTAACTGAGTATGATAATGATGACGGCGGCAAGCTGTGGCAAGCAAAAGGTAAGTATCGGAAAAAGCTAATGTGACGTTGACACGGAAAGATAGTGGTTGGGGTGAGTTTGGCAAGACTCCTTGCACCCTTAACTAATTTATATATATAATTTTATATACTAATAAGGATACATGATAGGAGGCCACACCAACTAATTTAATTTATTTAATTATTAAAAAAAACATTACACAGTGTAGTTTTTAACTTTTTATTGAACAGTTTAATAGTGACTTACATATTTAAATTCTTAAACAGGTAAGGAACTATTTGACGAGCAATTTTACATATTTAAATTCTTATTAATTAAATCGGATTAAATTATTATTAAAAGTTAAAAACAAACCTGACGGATAAGAGAGTGAAGTTGAGACATAACCGACTCCATTTTTGTACTGTTTTTTAATAAACGAATCGGAGCTCCGATCAATACCGTCGGGCAGAACATTGTGTCCGGAGCTAAAACCTCTGTTGGTTGATGAACAGCATCGATGTGGCGATAATATCGTGGTTGATCTTGTGCTTCTTCTTATGAACCCTAACATAATTAGCTTTACTGAGAATGAAGTGTGTGTGTGTGTGTGTGAAGAAGAAAGTGATTATACTATATAAAAGACGCGGATAGTGAGTATTATTATTATGACAGGATGATAAAAACGACACGGAGAGAGTCGTTTGATGGTGTCTTGCTGGTGTGTAGTTCATATCTTATCTTTCTTTTCTTTCTTTCTTTCCCATTCAATAAATCTTCAAGAAAAGTTAATTTATTGTTAATGTCAAAAGAAGTTATCATGTCCAATACCCCAATAGACATATTTAAATATGAAATTTAATTTAATGGAATTATGAAAGTGCCCTTTTTAATTTATATAACAACAACCATACCCAGTAAATCCCACAAATAGCAAGCTACAAGTAGGGTCTGGTGAGGGTGGGATGTAGGCAAACCTTACCTCTATCCGAAGAATAGAGAGGCTGCTTTCAGAGAGACCCCCGGCTATATATATATATATATATATATATATATATAGGGGATGGTTCAATAGAGAACTCATTTTATTGAGAGGACTCGAGAACTCCTAATTAAATACAAAAAAATATAATAAAAAAATCATAACTCAAAATTTAAGTAAAAAAATAGAAAACTAGTTCGGAGCTTCTCTTTCCTACGTCATACCCGTTCGGAAAAAAAAAATAAAAAAATTTAAAAAAAAACACACCTAAAAAACACTACTGCACATGTGTAGTATAACCCAAAAGCCTAAACCACCTACCTCCAACTCACCCCCACCCAAAAACCTAATTCCACCCCACCCACCCCCACCCTCACTAAAAAAACCTAAATCGTTTACCCAAAAACCTAAACCACCCATCCACCCCCACCCAAATACCTAAACCCACCCCACCCACCGCCTACCAAAAACCTAAGCCCCACCCGTCACACCAAAAACCTAACCCCCACCAAAAACCTAACCCCCTACCCAAAAACCTAAACCCACCCTACCCACCCCCACTCCACCCCAAAAACCTAAACCTTACAAACTAAACTAAAAAAAACTAACCCTAAAAGCTAAACTAAACCCAAAAACTAAACCCTAAAGCTAACCGTACATTTACTTCACAGGTGCATTAGAAGTCGCCCATTTTTTATTTTTTTTATTTTTTTTAATTTTTTTTCTGAACCGGGATGACGTGGGAAAGAGAAGCTCTGAACCAGATTTTTGGTTTTTGACTTAAATTTTGAGTTATGATTTTTTTCTTAATTTATGTAGGAGTTCTCGAGTTCTCTCCCTAACTATGAGTTCTCAATTGAACCTTCCCCTATATATATATATATATATATACTAATACATAAATAACAATAATAATAATAAATAGATAAGAATAAATAAATAAATAGAATAAATAAATAAATAAAGGAGAAAAGGAAGAGTTCTCTATACGCGCAAAAACCCGAAAGCAGTCAGTTACCTATAGAGTCCCTCTAGAGTGCAAGCAAGTCTAAGTCCCCGAGACACACCTATAGCTATAATGGACCCTCCCTAGTGGTCCTTGAACCTAATCCTACACCTCCATGAAGCCCTATCCTGAACCATGTCCTCAGAGAGGTGCAACTCTACTAAATCATGCCTAATCCGCTCATCCCAAGTCAATTTAGGCCTCCCTCTACCTCTCCTCCCCTCGACGGAGAGGGTTTCAACCGCCCTTACTGGCGCTGATGACCCCCTCCGCTTCACATGCCCATACCATCTCAATCTACCTTCCTGAATCTTATTTGATATACTAGTCACTCCTAATCTTTCCCTGAAGACCTCATTTCTTATCCGATCTGCCATTGTGTGCCCACACATCCACCTCAACATTCTCATCTCAGCCACTTCCATTTTTCGCACTTGTGCCTTCTTGATGGCCCAACATTCTGACCCATACAACATAGCGGGTCTAACTGCCACTCTATAAAATTTCCCCTTTAGTTTAACTGGGAAACTCCTGTCACACAGTACTCCACTGGCCGCTCTCCACTTGCACCATCCACTTTGAATGCGGTGGGCTACGTCATTATCAATCTCACCATCACGTTGTACATAAGATCCCAAATACTTGAACTTAGTCACTTTGTGGAACCACTTGACCCTCAATGGTAATTTTGGTATCATCCCCGCCTACGCCACTGAAATCACAGCATAAATACTCAGTCTTGGAACGGCTAATTCTAAGCCCTTTGCTCTCTAACGCTTCTCGCCAGTCCTCTAACCTTGAATTAAGGCCTTGTTT
The DNA here is from genome assembly GCA_030844895.1 of Ambrosia x helenae. Classification (NCBI taxonomy): domain Eukaryota; kingdom Viridiplantae; phylum Streptophyta; class Magnoliopsida; order Asterales; family Asteraceae; genus Ambrosia; species Ambrosia x helenae. The sequence continues at coordinate 25,068 of JAUTDX010002910.1, forward strand.
AGTCTCTGCAACTAGCACAATATCGTCCGCAAAGAGCATACACCACGGAACTGGCTCCTGAATCGACTTGGACAGCTCATCCAAAACAACCGTAAAAAGAAACGGACTCAAGGCAGACCCTATGTTAACAAATATTTTATATATAGTTATAACATATGTCGCATGTAAACAGCGTTTGTTAAGAGCTTCTAAGAACTAAGTTATGAGTTCGTAGATTTGTCATGACTCATGAGTCTCCCTGCATGATGTTTTCCTCGACGGACTCTGATGCAAGAATCAGTTGATTAGAAAGGTATTAAGCGAATTTGTTGTTTGGTTCATGTGTCAACATCTCAACAGATTTGTGGTATGTTTATATCGTTTGATTATGAGGTAAGTAAGTTTAGATTAAACTTAGTGCCTATCACTTGACCCTAAGCCTATGGTTTGGTTAAGGTTTAGGTGTACTATGTTCGGATTAGATTTTAATATATTGGGCTTAGATTAAACTTGATATACTTGTAAGTCCCAAAAAACACATACGATATCAAGTAATCACAAAGATTGGCGGAATCAATCTTTGTGATGATTCAAGAACAAGATGAAAACAAGAAAACTTCTAATTGCACACGAATATATTCATCCGATACAAAGAGAATCACCAAAACTGCTAATCTAGTTATGAAACCAAGCCACTATTTATAACCGTGAAATAATATTAATGAACCCATATAGCCCACAGAGAACCCTGGTTCTCGGTTATACACCTAAAAGCCGAGAACCAAGTCATGATAGCTTAAACCTCTCTTTTAGGACCTTGCAATATTTGGTTGGGATTTGGTCCGGATACACGTGGTTAGGGTTTGGTTCCACGTATAACGACCATGAGACCACTCGTCCACAGTTCAATCGTGTACCAGTTATCCTATGCATGGGCGGATCTTCTTTGGGGTCTGGCCTCACCCCTTGAGTTTTTTTTCTCTTTATGCAGTGGCGAAGCTTGGAGATCGAATCGGCGGGATTAGACTCATTTTTTTTTCAATCAGTAAGGGCTAGAAGATCAAATCGATGGGACCAGATTCAATTCATATAAAAACTACCTACAAAACTTGCAAAAATCCACCACTACGCCAAAAAATGGTGGGGTTAGGGCACCCCGGGCCTCCACTATGCTCCGCCTTTGTCTTTTTGGTATAAGAGGGTGTTTTGGATTGCGTTTTGAATCTGATTTTTAAATTATTGCGTTTTGAAAACGACGCAGATAATCGGTTTTTAGTGTTTGGGGTTGCGTTTTCAAAACGCAAATAATCAGTTTTTTAGGCTACCAAAACGCAATAATCTATAAGCAGTTCCACTCCTACTTTTTCAAACGAATAATCTGTTTTGAATAATTAATCCCAAACAACACCTAAATTTTACCGGAAATTTCTAAAAAAAATTATACGTATTGAGTTCGGCCCCTTTATTTTTTCCCTTTAAATCTTTCACCCCTCCCCTTTCATTGAAAGTTCAAGATACGTCATAGGTCTTACGAAGCAAGTATCAAATACGAGATTCAACAACATAATAGAAACACCATGGTTGGAGTGTTGGACATCTGATAGACGAATTTCAATATCAAATCCAGTTCATATTTCAATATCAAAACAATGTCCAAGCAACTCGACACATATATTAACCAAGACAGTGTTGAGAACTATCGTAAAAAATAGTGGTCACTAGTCTCTCTTGGGTTCAGTATTTATAATACAAGTAAAAGTGTTTTTATAGAAGAAAATAAAGGTTTAATAATTTAAGTGATCAAGATTTTAAAAATAAACAAAGAATATTTATGAGACAAATAATAAAATCAGTTTTCAACTTATTATTGCGTACTAAAAACTTTGTGATAAGAGAATAAAAAAATATATATGACATGACTGAATCGTGTATCAAATTATTAATTGGAATAAGACTTTCTTAAAAGGATTTGTTCTTTTAAAGGGCATAACCTCATCATTCTAAATATTTGTCATACAATTACATCTTAAAATGATTTATTAATGTAGTTCATCAAATACCCTGATCAAAATTCACAATAACTACACCTAAAATACCAAATACGTAATTAAAAATCTCTCCTTACGATGACTCATGAAGAGGTAAAATCCGGAACGGACCTTCGAACTGTTTTGAGCGGGTGACTGTCGTAAACTTACTTATTTTAATATTAATATTGTTGATTATCTTCTACTAACCCATCGGCGAGGTTCAGCGCTATGTAGCTAGTTCCACACCTACTGAGTTGGGGACGTGTACTGAAAACCCCCAACCGGGCCTGACCCACTAAGGTTAGGGGTCTAATGGAAAGCCAATTGACTCCCTATATAAAGAGGTCTTTACCTCAATTATAGACATGTCATAAGCACCCCATTTTCCGTTATTGTGGAATAGGAGAATTCTCTCATAAATGTCTCTGTAGTCTCCATTTTCTCTCTTATGATTACAGATCTAGGCTTAAGAAGACGAAGTACACTCTCAGCCTCACTTTCTTCACGACTATTCAAACCCGAGATCTAATTTTTTCCTCTTCAACTCAAAAGAGTATAAAATCATTTTTTTCCGTTCACTTTTAAATTATAATTTCTATTTTTAACAAAACATAACACATCCTATAAAAAACACACTAAATAATTAGATTTGTGGTTTCATTTGTTTTTATCATACAGTATCAATTTCTAATACTCTTGAATCACCAATTGCATGAACTAATATTGCTGGGTTCCTTTGTCACTCATTGTTATTTTACTATTTTTCAAGACCTTACTACATAACATGCCCAGATTCTTAAAACAAAACAGGGTAGTTGAACAATGATCTATCAACCAAACAAAGATTCATACAACAACATTTGCACTGATCATTAACTTACAAATAGGATGCCTCTCAAAAAGAAGTTGCACACAACATCATCATGTGCTTGCTAATCTGGTCCTATACATACACACACAGACACAGTTAACAACATCGCAATCCCATATGCATCAAAACATAACTAATATATCATTATCATTATTTTTTTATTGTATTATTTTTATTGTTTTTGCCTAATCTAACCATTATTTCTTCAGCCTACCAAGGTCCAGTCAACGTTCTTCGTAAGCATAGTCTTTTGTTTCCCATGGCAGTTTCATTTTCTCCACTACCTGCAAAATAAAGACCTAGTTATTAGTTGACTTTTACAAGTCAAAGGGTTGTATAAGCTCGGCTTGATTCATGCTTTTAGTAAGCTGATCTCCAAAACCACCTCATACATTTTTTGCGCGCAGTGTGACCAAATATATTAATATATTATATGATCCTAAAAAATATAATATTTTTTTTTCAAATAACTATTAACCACATAAGCTCGTTTATCCATGTATATGTGTAATTTTATTTATTTTTTTTTTGTTTTTTATTTTATAAATATTTTAAAAAAAATAACGAGCTGGCTCGAGCTCGTCTCGAACATTTACGAGCCAAGCTCGAGTTCGGCTTTTCAGCTCGACCAAAAAAACAAGCCTAGCCGAGCTGGCTCGTTTAAGTTCGCGCTCGAGCTTGATCTTAGCCTGGCTCTGCCCGGCTCGATTACACCCCTGAATGCATACCTGATTATTCTGCCTCTCCATCATCTCTTCCTGTAGTGACAACAGGTCAACAACAAATACACATTATAAGTCTATAACAAACAGTCAAACCAGTTTATAACATGATAATGATGATTAAAGTTACAGTTACATGCCTGTTTTTTAAGCAACTCATGGTTGATTTCTTTCAGTTTTGCAAACTTCGGCTTCCAATTCCAAAGTATAACGCCTGTGCAATTCAATCAGCGACATTAAGCGAACAGTGTCATCCGGTTATGGGAACATTATTCTTAAGATAACAATGCAAATTGTCTGAACAAAAATACCTGCTTTCGTGCACGAGATCGTGCAGCTGACTCCCTGTTCTTAATCATTCTTCTCCCGCCTTCTCTCCACCACTTTCTCTAAAGTCCCACTGGTTTTTTCGTCCACGGCAGATCGCTTTCGCCAAATGCATAAAAGGGGGGCGATGGAGTTGAGTCGAAATTAACTTTGGAATCAAATTCCGTGGAGAGTTTACCGAAATACCCCCAAGTGATTTAATGTTTATCACTCCATTTCTCTATGTCACTAGCTTGAACCACACTAGTTTTGACCGGTTGCTCAAATTTCCCAAGTTTAGCCCTCGGGCTAGCCAGTTGACCAGTCAACGGTGCTGTGAAGTCCAATGCAGTTGTTTAGGTTGACCAGTCAACGGTGCTGTGAAGTCCAATGCAGCTTGTTTAGGAAAAATAGGCTGCAGCTGCGGTTTTGGTGTTGGTGTTGGTGTTGGCTGCAGGGTCATTCCTGTTTTAGCTTCTGTGATTCGGTAAACACTTGGCCATTAAACCCCTGATTCTGATTCGGATTTTGAAACCCAAAAATGAAGCTACTGTTTTCACCATTCGGTTGTGAAAACTTCCCCAAAAAACGACCCGTTTTGAGTATCACGGGTCTAGAACTCGTTTGAACTTGGTGATCTTCTTTACTACCCTGCTTTCAGCAAGAAATCCTCAAGTGTCATCTCACCTAATGTCGGTTCTCTTTCTTGCGGTTGTAAATTCGTTTGACCGATCAAGTCGCCATCTTTAGCTCCATTACCACTACTTATAAGCAGTTCTCGCCATACTTCATCGACTGTTTTACGGCTAAGTGTTTCTTGGCAAAGTCAAAGATCCTTGTCTTTGAATGTTCCCAGTGTTTGGGGGCATTTCCATCTATTCCAAAACTGGATGTTGATGCAACTGCTTGAGTTTCTTCAGCAGTCCAAATGTTCTTTAAAAGTTCATCCATGTTCATTGATCCAAAATCTTTCCCACCACCACCTAAAGTGTTCTGTAACTCGTCGAAAGTCAACGAGTAGATAGATGACTGTCTAGTCAAAGGGGAATTTGCCACCATTTGTTTACTGCAATTGAGCTCTTGTTGTGATGTGTCCCCATAGTTCTTGAAGTTGATAATGAACTCATTGTAAAACAAAATTAATTCTTGTATCCTTATGCCTTTATTTCTTTATACCCATATGCAAAAATCAAACCAAAACAGAAAAAAAAATAAAAAAAATAAAGTGAGTCAAGATTCATATATCAAGAATCCCAAATTAGTAACAACAACAACAACATGTCCTTAAATCTTTTTCATCCTTAAAATAAGCACAATATTCAATAGGATTATATTAAATCTTGAATTCAAGAAAAAGGCATAAAAAAGGTGTAATGATGATTGATGCCAATGTTAAGGAAGTCTAGGTTTGACTTCAAAGTGAAGATTAGATACAAAATTATCTTTACTCATCAAAATTGGATAATGACATTAAGTTTAATAATAATAATATAATATTATTATATATTGATTATTATTATTATTATTATTATTATAATCAAGCACAACAATCTAAATCCAAAAGTCAAACTTGAATTTTTTTTTAACGGCTAACTAAATATCCCCTGAACTGTCAGTTGGTTAGCACTGGACAAATGGCTGCCCACTAGGCAGCCCAAGTCCACCAAGCCACCAATTCGGGGAAAAACCCTGCCCGAAAGGCCCACTGCGGTAAAACCCCCGGATCGGATTCGAACTTGAGACCAAATGGCCTCAAGCTCTTGTCTTCATTTCCCCATACCACTCCACCAAATGTGGGTGGTAAGTCAAACTTGAATTATAAAGTAAAATCAAGACTGTTTCTTTTATAAAAAATTTATAAAAACAAAAGATGAATTTGACTCTTATGATCTACATCTTGATATAAAAGTCAAAATACCCAAAACACCCTACAAGCAATACCATCAAGTTACTAATCAAGATTAAAACTTGATCAAAACCATGATCAAGAAACACAATCTTGATGCAAAAAGCAACTGTCTTTCTTCTTTTCTTTGAGCTTATAAAAAGAGGATAGAGATAAAGATAAAGGATAGATCACTATCCCCATCCAACAACATGTCCATTAATATGATCATCAACAAACTTAAAGATCTGGATCTAAAAACACCAAAAATAAATAGGATTAATGAATGAATTATTAATGAGTAGAACAATCACATCAAATGGTTAGTTAGTTAGTTAGTTAGTTAGTTAGTACAAACTACAAACAGAACAGAAGTTAAACAGAAAACTGAAAAAGAAAAATAGAAAGAAGAGAGGAGATATATAAATATCTATCTAGATACAAAGTGAGTAAGAAATTTAAAGACAGGTTTACCCTTTTTAGAGTGAGAGAGATGAGAGGTTGTGGAGGTGAAGAGCAGCTGCGTGTGTATCCTTCTTCTTGTTGGCTCGGTACAGATGACAAGTGTCTTGCTAAATAATTTTGTTGCTCTTGATATTTATGCTTGTTGTTTTATACACAAGTTATATATATGACCTTCTATATAACACTCTTTCATATATTGCCTTCTATTCTTTTATACTTATTGTTATAGACAATCCAATCCTATTTTATAGACTTGTATTCTTTTACATCAAATACTCACATGTACATGTTTATGTTCTAGACCATAAGACTAATGGCATGGTAAAAGACATTAAAGATGGTGTAACGATAAAAAATGACAGGTCAAAAGCTTAAAAATGGTATAACTGATAACTGGACTAGAAGTCTAGATAATATTGGTTATGTGTCAAATTAGAGCCACTTATACGTTATCAAGATTTAAGAAACATACTCGAGATTTGTGATGATACTGCTTCATTAGAGTAGACTGCCCACAGATTGGGTTTTCTTATATCATGGGTCATACAGTCCTGGTCCGTCCATCCTAACTTTGGTGGTGTGATTCTTTGAGTATAATTAGGACAGTGTTTTGCATACCCCTGTAAAGCAACCTGTTTTTGTAACCCCGTGCCAAAGATTTATTGATAATTATGTTATTTAGTTGATGTTTGGTATCTTAATATTTGAAGTATGATGTGTTAGTTGACGCGTTATTATTGAGTTATGTGTATCGCCAAACAATGTCATGAGTATATTGTAAAAACAATTACCATGAAGCATTATAATTATAGTCCGACTTGTAAAGCAATGTATCATAATTCTATTCTCATTTGTGTGCTCGCATATAGAAATAACCTAATTTATTGAGTTATAAACATTTTGTTTGGATCAAACTAAGTAAACTAATCGTCAGTGGGCTAGCTCACTTGGTAGAGGCTCTTGCCTCTTATGGGTAAGTCTTGGGTTTAATCCCAAGCAAGGGTGTATTATTTGTAAATATAATAGTTTGGGGAGAGTAACATTTAGCCGTTCAAAAAAAGTAACACTAATCCACAAAGGGCATGTGGAACAAGCCAAAATTTAATCGTTTGTCAAAGCTGAAAACTATATGCGATCAAGGTTGAGAATGCTAATGCAAGAAATAGCATTCATTATAACTAAACTGAATTAATAAGTGAGATCAACAATCTAACTAATTTGAACTAGTTAAGTGGTCTGATTTTGTTGAACATGAGTCTGTTTTAAAAGTTAGTCAATCTTAGACTGTATGGAAAACAACTTTAAAGCATTGTTTTATATTTATTCAGATGTAAATTGCAAATTATGACATTGCTTCATACTTTTTATTTTGGATTTGTAATAAATTTTCATTCCAAACTTCTCAAATTACATTTCTAATAGCAGGCAGGCGAGCAAAAAGCTACGCCGTCACCCCTTTTTATATGGCGAAACCTAGTCTACCAAATACAAACCCCTGTCCCCTGAAGTGAAAATATGAGTAGCTGCATTTTTGCACATCTTTAATTAGGTTGTGTCGTAGATAAAATCCTCGAATCAATTATTAGTATCATTTCTTATTTTGTGACGAGTTATTAGAAACACAATGGTCCAAACATTGAAAGAAGTGTAAGTTCATGGGGGTTTTGTGTAAATACAGTTGATAATAATAAAAAAATTTAATATTAAATGAAGATAGTGAAAACGTGGACCAATGATAGTGGTGCTCTGATACCCGATGTGATTTCTTAACCAATAAGAGAGTGCAGTCTGGGTGAATGATGACCGTCGATTTCGCTTCTGACAAAGAAATAACATAATATTTAGTGCTTTTATTTCAGAGAGAGAGAGAGAGTTGGTGAGTGGGGAACATGAAGATATGAAAATCCATCATCTATAAAATTCTAATTTTGTTCCTCGAATCTCAACCGTCAGTTTATATCTAGTACGAGATCAAATCGGTTGTATTGTAAGTCTTAACATTTAAATAAATTAATGATGTAATTTAAGTTAGCTTAATAATTTCTCAACAAATATTATTTATTATATTAATAAAAACTTGACTTTTGTGGCTACTAATGTTCGTTTATCATAGTTTTCCTTCACATTCTATATCTATATTTTGCTTCAAATATCTATGGTTTTGTTATAAATGTTTCTAGGATTTGATTTGACACATGATGGTGAAATTGTCATAAAATTTGAAATCGTATGGAAAAGTTGTGAATGTGAATATAAGGTCGCCTAGCTAGTTATTACTTTACGCTCTTTTAGTTGGTTAGCCGACATCTTCAAGATAATGTTCGGGACAAGTTTGGCAAATTCCTATATTTAGTTAAAGAATTTGAAGTTAAGAAAAGTTTACTAAGATTTAAAAAAACATATCTAGGTTAATATTTGTAAACATAAAAGAAATTCATAGTTGTTTCACGTCCCTTTTGATATGC